>NW_010589316.1:0-11269 GCF_000705375.1 Tinamus guttatus | reverse complement strand
AGGAGCACTTCCAACGCACGCAGGGGAAGATGTGGCACCAGGACAGACCCTGCGCCGGTGCCCACTGGTCCAGGCACGAGCCTGCTCCTCTCCTGCCAATCCCTACTGCAAACACTGCCTGACAAAACCTCGCATTTTACCAAAGAATATCTGCCTAAACCGACCCAAACATGAACCCAACCAAACTCCAAAACTGTCAGCAAGATCTTTAAGGAAAGAGAATTAGGAAGGAGTCTGGAGGAAGATTTCCCTCCAGCTAAGAGCTCCCAAAGCATCGGGACTGGTGACGAGGGGACGCACTGCCAAAAATGCTGCTTCCCACCAGCACAGTATCAAGCTAGACGAGGAGCAAGTAACAGGAGATGAAAACGAGAAGGAAATTACAGTGGGAACGTGCTGTTCCAAAGCCTGCAAATCCCGCCGGGGCTGTAGCAGGCTCGCTGCGACTGCCCGAGCATTGCTGCGATGCACAGGAGAACATGCAAGAAGATTAAAATGTTCAATCATTTGCAAGCACTCCCCAGATGAACACAAATGCACAACGAGAGAGCAGCTCTCACACGTAGCGCTCCACCAGCGCCGGATCTTGGCGACAATACGGATCACGGGAACACAACACGTGGGGCTTGCGCCAGCCGAGAGCATCGCAGCGACAGGATTTGCTTGAAGAAAAGTTTTAACCTAAGGATCCAAGTACCACCAGACTGAACACAAGCCACCCTACGTCACTGTCACTTGTCTTGATCCCTAGTTGATAGGATGTTTGCATCCAGATGGCAGGATGGCTGCGGCAGCGAAGCATCTCCTGCTACACTGCATGTGCCTGCTTTGGCAATTTTACCTTTTTTTTGGTCTTCATCTTTGCCCCTACAAAACAAATCCTTAGTTTGCTGAGCCATGTAATACAACAGAAGATGACTAAAAAAAGGTAGAATACATTTTTTTCAGCAGACAGCATGACTAGGCCAGTTTTTGTGACCACGATAGTAATTTATTGTTTCCATGTTAAGCGATGCAGTCAATTTAAGTTATTTATACTCATCTGTTGAATTATAGCTGGCTCTGTAGATGTTTGCCAGCTTTGAAGCCTCACCTGGCTTTCCTCTTGCTTCTTCCCGTGCTCCGCAGGAGCCAGCCTGCAAGCAGGACAGGGAGGATGGATGGACAGAGGGGTTCACTGGAGCACCGTGGAGCAGAAACATCAAGTTTGCATTGGGAGACTTATAGGTTTTGAATGTTTCAGATGTTTAAGTGCAATAAAGTGCACTCGACAGGAAATTCAATTGCCTGGGCAGAGATGCAAGTGCAGCAAACGCCCCAGCCGGCCCCACTAGGCTGCTGTGCAAAGGCCTTTTGCATGAGAACGCGTATTTATAGCAAAACACAAAACAGCAATTAAAAAGAACCAACAGAAATACATCCTTCCAAGGCTGTATTCCCATAAGCACTGATGTTTAAAGGTCTGGGAGAAAAGCAACAGGGTGCAGCAGCCTCCCCCAGGTGAAAAGCCAAATTAGCAAAATACACTGACACCATCAAAGCCAGGCAGGCCCAAACAATCAGAAAAACTCACAAAAAAATAAACACAACTAAAGCACGTTATTTGTACAGTGAAATCAGGCCACCTTCCCCCTCCCCCCTGCCCCAGCTAAGCAACAGCAGCAATGAAATAACAGCAGTTCGGTCTCCAGAAAGACATCTTAATTGCTTGAGCGTGGATGACTTTTCCTTCATGATTTCTCATTCAGTATGCAAAATGAAAGGGGAAAATCAAAATCAGGGTTATTCAAGCAACCTGAATCTTGACATTTAGAGAGGCGTTTAGCTTATTAAATTGGGAAATACACACTTTGTGTAGCTAATATATGCACAAATTATGTGTATGAGTATGGGCATAAATACAGATATTTTATAGGGCAACTCAGTATGCTGTGTACACATAAAGACCAAATTTGGTCCTTGACAGAACTGCTCTTTAGCTTCAGAGAAACCAGCATCAAGGTGCCCGAGGAAAGAATTTCCTTCCAAACATTTTCCCTGGTGGCTTTACCCACTCTTCATAGCACCGCTGTTTATACGCATGAATGATTTATTTCTATCTTATTAGTTACCTCCTTTGATTAAATACATTAGTACCTTTTAAGTTACTTCAAGGCTACAATCATCTTAAAATTAAATGCTCCTTAGAGTCTGCTTGGGGAGCTGCACACTAAACCGACATTTCCATAATGCAAAAAACCTGCAGTTGTGCACATTTAAGTTAATTAAACTGTACTCTTTACCAAGTAAATTGAATGGGAGAACATGAACCGTAGTTTTCATTGTTAGCAAAACAGTATTGGAGGTTCCTACCGGCCTGGCCAAATTTTGTCTGTATTCACACAGGCAACAGTGTCACCTGTGCCATCAGCCTGGGGCTAGTTGCATTCTGCTTAAGCACATTCTCCAAAAAGAGCGTTTCAGGGCTTCACCTTGCTAGTGATTAGCCTAGGTAGGAAATTGCTCCGAGTCTCTGGTCCCAGGGCTGCGCTTGGCATCCCCTCCGTGGGCCTCCACCACCGGCCCGGCGCCGCTTTGCACAGGCGACACGTCTCTGGCCCCAAAGAAAGGGGCCGCCTTACAAAAAGGAAAGAGATAAAAGGAATTTCCACTGTGCAGGATCCCCTCTATCTGGGCCCATTCTCCGGAACTAAACCTCGCTTTGCAAATCAAAGGAACAGCTGCCCAGCGCGCTCCAACAGCCATAGGTGGTGAATGCGGCGCCGAGGGGCCGGGGCGGCCGGTGGCCCTGCCATCAATCAACGACTTTTGTGGCTCCCTTCAGGGCCAATCTGCTGCGCTGGGCCCGAGCCGGGAGGGCAGCTCACGGCTACGCGGCCTGGCCGAGGAGCCCTGTTCCCGGGTGAAAAGGCAGCTAAAACCACGCACATCCAGGAAAAAGGGAAATTTGATGCCCCTTTGTGATTGTAGCCATTGCTGTTTTGTAAAGTTCAACCTGGGCAATTAAATATAATGGAGCAGAGATCCGCAGCATTTACTTCCCCCACTGAAGCTTTTGGCAGCTCTGTTTTGCACTGAGAGGTACAAAACGCACGGAACAAGGAGCTTCAAAGTTACTAAACAGCCTAAAGGCACCACAAACCTCAGCACAAACCTAAGGCATGAGAAACGCGCTTAATATGAACACGTCCTTTTTTCTACCAAAATGCAACACGGCTTATACCTTATAAAAATCTCTGCCTGCGTCTCAAGCTAACAGGTGTTCCCAGGATAAAAGTCAAGACAAAAGTGCCAAAGCCTTTCACATGCTTTCCCCCAACTTCTACAGCAACGCCGCCTTTGACGGGGGGCTTCTGACTGCTCAATTTGATGGCCAGGCAAACTTATAAAAGCCGAAGCGCGAGGTTCCCAGGGGAAGGCATAATGAAATAAATGCACTCATGAATATGTATGGCACCAGGCGGCCATCTGTTCCCTACCAACATCTTTTCTTAAAGGAAGTTTCAAATATTTCTGCAGAGAAGTTGCATCTTTATTTCCATATATAAAATTAGACCTTGAATTTTCCCATTGCATCATTAAGTGTCATTGTTATGGAAATGCATTTTTGTGTGGTTTTTTTTTTTCCCCCTCCAGTATAATCAAAAGATTGGGTGATAACATCCACTGCTACGAAGCTCAGGTGGAGAACTTCACATGTCTGTATTGAAGCTCTAAAACATTTAGAGTCAGGGCACGCGCTGCGCAGTGTCAGCAGAAGGGGCTCCCTGGCAGGAAGAGGAGCCCGGGATGCGCTGCCCGATTCGCACCGGCCGCTTCACGCGGAATTCACGGAGCCACTGCCAGAGCCTGGGCTGCACGGCAGGGAGCGGGGCTGGGATGCGCTGCTGGAGCTGCTCCTTACTCCATGTGCCCAGTGACCTGTGCACTTTGGGAAACTCTCGTCTTGCTGCAGGGTTTGGACAGGAGAGAGGAGGCACGTCGTGAGCCCCTCATCTACCACGTTTGGGGATGAGGAAAAGGTTGGGGGAGAGAGGAGGCACGTCGTGAGCCCCTCTCATCCACCACCATGTCTGGGGGTGAGGAAAAGGTTGGGCTGATTTCTGGTTCTGATTTCTAGAATTAATTCTTGTGGCTGACCTTAATCACAGGCAGCCTGTATATGTTACACTTACCAGCTTCCCCGTTTGCATCCAAAATTTGGGCTTTTTGCCCAGCTTGCTCATTCACACCTCCCTCAGAAGGTACAAGCTACTATGCAACTGCGAGGTGTTCTTGGTCTAACAAATGCTTTAATACTATCCACAAAACCTAAAGCAAAGACTTATTTTTTAAGAAAGAGATGTTCTAGTCAACACCTAAGTGAGATTTCTCACCTTGGGAAAAACTTGCAGTAAAACACACATGGCCTATTCCAACCCAGAGCCGTGACTCTCCATTTCTTCCCATGCTTCCAGACACCTCCCTTGAGTTTTACTAAGGGGGACTGTCAACGGTGCCTGTACAAAGAACAGAGAGGTAAAACAAAATTATTTTCTGCTTTTCCATTAAAGTAGACAATAAGAATTAAACTAATGAAAAGAGTCCTGCTTGTGAACCAAACATTTGTGTTTTGAACCTGCATTTCACAAGGATTACTCTACTGTCTGTCCCTTCTGGCTGCAGAGTGTCGAGTATGGTGTTTTCTCTAGGGAACACCTTAAAGCATAGGATTTGCTTCACCTAGTATAAGCTGTGGGGCTGTAAATCTTTATTTCCTGAGGAGTGACAGACTGAACAGTTCCTCTCTGTCCTCCTTATGGTTAATTTCTTCACAAAGAAACGTCTGGTTTCAGGAGCGCTTTCAGGAATTCATTTTGCCTTAGAGCTCCTGAGAAGCTGCAGTTTAATTGCCAGGCAGTTACTCCAGGCACTTTGCATGTTCCCATTCCCTGTTTTCTGAGGCACAAATTGAACCTTGCAGACAGAGGATGAAAAGAGGAGCAACACGGGCATCTTGAGCAGGCGAGATTCGCACCGTGCAGAAATCCCACCTGGCTGCAAATTAACTGGCAAAGCCGGTGTCATCTGTGCCGCAAGTGCAAGGCTGTTCTTCATAACAAGGCACCGAGTCATAAATAAGTAATAACGCTCAGTGCCCCGCTTTGGGGCAATCTGTTGCCCCTGTGGTAGGGAGGTGCCGCCACTTGGGCATTATACATCCCTATGTCCCTCTTCTCAGTGCCTGCTCCTGCCCATGCGCAATGCCTGGGATTCACGGCCTCGGCACCAAGCAAGGGCTCCTTACGCACCCTCCTCCCTCCAACACATCCTTTCCTACATGCTCCATCACCACTAAAACCCACCCAAAGCAGCCAGTTGCTTTGCATGGCATCTTTTTAAAATGCAGGAGGGTTATCTACCTCCTTCCCCTTGGGCAGGGTTCCTAACAGGGACTGGTGGCTGCACAGGAAGGCCACACTGGTGATGGCTGAATATCTGCAATGCAGACTGCAGGAACACAGCGATTTTCCACAGATGGCCAAAGACTTTCTGCAAAGACTGCTTTCAGCCACAAGGTTGATTTTGATCTCGAAGACTAAAGGGACATCAAAGGGAAATCCCTGTGAGCACACGCGGGTGCTCTTGGAGCACATAGAGACTCAGGAAACCCACAGTTTATAAATATTCAAAAAATATTTCAACATCTCAGTACTCACTGCTCAGGCTGCAGTTATAGGTCACCTCATCACTCCCCTTGCCACCGTGTAAACACATTGACATTATGAGTATCCAACAAAAGCCCTGGGTCTGCAGCACCAGCAGAGATGGGCACTTCCCAGCAGGGCAGCAAGTCCTGGAAGTCAGAATGGGGTCTGTTTCCATGTCCTCACTCCAGAACGATTAGTGACTCAATACATGACCTACCTGCACCCAAACTCCTGCTTTAGATGTGGACTTGCATCATCAGCTGCTCGGGTTGTGCATCTCACTTCTGCCAGCCGATACCTAACTCTTAGTGCCACATCTACCCACGACTCGCTAAATGTCATTTTCACAAAGCATTTGAAGGGGACCTTTTCCACGTCACCCCTGAAGCTTTCGTAGGTCAAGCTGAGCTGTTACTCACCTTGAAGCAGAGCCCCCAGTTCCCACCCTCTGAAGACCATACCACGCAAGCTGGACACATCTCTGCTGCAAATAGAGTCCTGTGAGGCGTAAGGCCAAGTTATCATTGCCCAAAATAGAGTGTAGTGACTTGGACTACATTTGCTGCCAAAACCTGCTCAGCACTGCTCATGGTACCAGGCCAGAAACATCCAAGAGCCTGTGAAGTTGAGACAGCAAGTGCTTCATCTGGTCTTGGTCTTCACAGCACCTCCCGGCTGGAGCTGGAGCTCCACAAGCCGCTCGTGGTCAGTTCTCAACCAGCACCTCCCTGCTTGTTCCTGGCTCCACCTGTGATTTGGCTGAAGAGTCAAGACTGAGCTAGCTAGTCACTTTTCTAAGACATTATTTTTGATCTCACCTGTAGAAAATATCTGTAGCAGTTTGTCACATCACTCCAAATTTAACTCACTCTCTACTTGCAGAATTCATAGTATTTTTGCACTTTCCTGCCCAACTATACCTGCCCAACTATATTTGCTTTTCAAAAGCAAATTCATAAAATGGAAGTCCATAGAGACAATCTAGCAAGTCTAATAAAAGTGTTCACTTTGCCATGAAATTGTGGGAAACTTTTGAAATTTTAAACAAGTAGGGGACACACGACAGCAACAATCACTTGCTATTAAGAGCTAAACACAAAGGAAGAGAAATACTAGTAAGAAAACTGCATCTATGCATATATAATAAAGCTTTTGTAGGCAGAAGCTTTCATTAGATGTAGAAATTTGACTCTATTGCAATTAAAATGTCCTGTAATGGTAGCAATTACCACATCAGGTAGAGTGGATTACAACATTGTACCTACAATATCAGTGCTATTCCAAAGTTTAATTTCAATTTCTGTAGCTTCTGCAGATTTTAAGAAAGTTCCTACAGTCTATGGAGTGTGGATCATTACAGTACAGCCTAAGTGTCTTATCAGGACACGTTAGTATTTTTGATAGCTTTTATATTGCTGGATTCATCACACGAAAGCAAAGCGTGTGGAACAGAGCAGCATTCCCGAGCGGGATACATGGATCGCGCAGGTTGTGTTTGACTCGTGCCCGTTTCCGGGAGCAGGGGCTACGTGTTGTCCCCGCACGCCAGGGCTCCTGCCCCGAGCGCTCCCGCGTGCGGTGCCTCCGCGCCCGTGTTTCCAGGCACCCTCCCGCTGCGTTCAGCGGGGATGCGAGAGGCGAGGAAGTGCTGGGCTCTCAGCAACCTCGGGTGGTTTTGGGGAGCCCAGATCCTGATTTCTGCTGCTGAGGAGGCCCGAGCAGCCCAGGCACGGAAGGAGCGGATCCCGCGAGCAGCCCCGCGCTGCAGCTGCTGCCCTCGCCTGCAGCCCCTCATCCCTCATGTAAAGCGCGAGGGGAAAACGCTGGCAGAAAGAGTCAACTGGCATTATTTTCTGACTGCCTCCTAGCTAATTTACTGCAGTCTCCTTGAAGCTAGGGCAGGGCAGGAGGCTGTCCTTGCACAGTGTGAAGCCGATCTTCCCTTTGCACAACCTCCTCCACCTCTTCAGCATTTCGTGGAAAGCTCAGGGATATCAAATCAAGATGACTTTTGCCCTTCTAAATTCCTATTAACCAAGCTGCAAATGTTAGAAGACGAGAGAATGCAATATAAATTCCATAAGGGATAGAAGAAAACACTAACGCTCAGAACGCTCCCTCTAGTCAAAACCCAATGTCCTAATTTAAAATAGCGACCACAGCAAGTTTATTACACTGTTTTGGAGAAACAACTTTTGCTTATGCATCTTTAGTGCAAATTCTGTTAAGGACCACCAAATACATGGCATTATGCTATCAACATCACTTTTCAAAAATAGCCCTGAATTTAGGAATTTTTATTTAGATTAATGCCACTAGCAAGCAGTAGCTTACTATAAAGTCTTAATAAAAGTAAATTTTAAGAAGGTCCTCCTGTACATACGTCTAGATGCACTTTACGACAAGCCCCAAATTTATGGCAGACTTGTCTTGTAATGAAACAGTGTGGGATATAAGCTATCCAACACAGCGACAGCTCTGACACACAGATATACATTTTACACATGCCTAGTAAATTCCCCGAGACTAGGTCAGACAAGACATAGGCGACATCTGACGCTGTGTAAGAACTAGCACTGTCTGGTCTCACGATGAATGCGGCATTTAGGGCGAGACACCCGATGTTCATCGACTACCTCACCACTAAATCCTGCTGCAACGTCAGCTCCAGCAGCTTTTACAGATGCTAAATAACATTAATATCCTCGGCACAAACATGATTTGACCAGCATGATAAAGTCTACCCGACTTCCATGTCCACAACACAAGTTCATAGCAATGTGCATAATTTACCTCCCTATAAAGAAGGAGTATTATGTTCGGCAGCAAAGACTGAGCCCTATGGAAAACGTGACTGTTCCTGGAAGGTTTCCACCGTTTCCATCAGAACCGTGGTTTGCCAAGATTTCAGCTCTATCTGCAGCAGGCCTGCAGAGCAGGCTTCTCGAAGCGCGGACTCACACAGACAGCGAGGCAGAAGCACAGCAGGGAGGGACAGGTTACGTGTTCAGTCCTGGGCCAGTGCACATTAAGGGTCCCACATTCAGATACAGTGACCCAGACTTATCTCACCAACCAAACCCAGGACACAAAGCACAGGAGCGAGGGTTATTGCGAGGAACTTCAGCACACCAGTTCCCCCACGGCATTTCAGTTTTGCAGCCACAAGTGACCCAGACTTATCTCACCAACCAAGCCCAGGGCACAAAGCACAGGAGTGAGGGTTATCGCGAGGAACTTCAGCACACCCGTTCCCCCACAGCATTTCAGTTTTGCAGCCATGCTATCTTATTTGAGCAGGTTGTCCCTGTCACTGGCCTGTTGTCACTGATGGACCATTTTGGCTCCTCAGGGATGAAACGCTCTGCTCAGTGCGGTAATTTATCAGCTTCCTGAACAAGCAGCGTGTGGGTGGAAGCGACCTGTCTCTAAATGTGCAGCGGGGCACAGTTCTCCTTACACACATGTGCATCTTGTCTCCAGGGGAGACTCACTAAACAAGTTTCAAGGCCACTGAAGCAGGACGAGTCCTTCCCCCCATTTGGTGGCCAGTGGGTAAGGCCCATCCATGCAGCTGCTACCACATGAAAAAGACACAGAAAGACAATTTCATCAAGCCCATGGATACCCCCTTGAACCAGACATGCCTTGCCGAGGTCCCTGCTGCTTCCCAACCTCAGCCAGAGCAGGGAACACTGCCTGGGACCATCCCCTCACCACCCCGGTGCCTTGGAGAAGTCCCTGCAGAAGAAATCAGAGGCCAAAACCCACAGAGCTCCCCATCCATTCCTACCTCATGTTCCCTTTTGCCCTTCACAAGGGCTCGACCCTGGGGAGCTGACAAATAAAGATAAATTACCCACCTGCAGCCCTCCTCCTAACGAAGCCATCATGGGGACTAAACAAGCCTCTGAAAGCAGATTCAGCTTCGTTAGCTAAAACGGGGTGCAAGCTTTTGTCTTTTAAAAAGCGCAAAGCTCATAACTTCCTGGCATAAAGTGATGATTTCCAGAAATTCTTCTTGCATTAGCACTCTGGGGAAGTTAGTTAAATGTTTGCTTTAATGGACTGGGGAAATACAGCTGCATATAGCAGGTTCCACTGCTGTTGAACACACCACGTGCACGTTAGCGCTTGCAATCCCTTTGCTCTGGCCTTCTGCAGAGCTCCCCACACTTCCAGGTGCATACCTGGCCTCTTTTCCTCAATTTTCTCTAATGAGCTTCTGTCCTTGGAAAACCTACCCTCAGCCTCCTCTGATTAGTTACCTACCCCTGTAATACCAAACACCAGCACACCACAGATAAGCTGCTAATAAGCCGCTGTATTTCTTTTCTGACCTCCAAATCAGAGTAAGTCTGAATTTCTGCTCACAGCTCTTCCTAGACAATGATCTTCAACTTAACTATACTCAAATTTGTTAAAAAAGACAATGCATCCACAAGCAAAATACTCACATAATGAAATAATTAGAAAAAAAAAAAGTTAGCAGCCTATAAATCACCAGTTGCATTCATAGCCACTTATTATTGCAGCCTTCCAAGCTACTAATGCATGATTCCACCTGAAATATCACAGGCTGTCAGCGTATTCACCCTAAGGATGCCAGGAACAGGGCTGTTCTTGCCAAAACCACCAGATTTGCATGGCCACGAAACCCAGTCATAAAAGGCAGTGGGTTTCCCACAGAAAGGGTCCTCAGCAAGTCATAATGCTGCTATTTTCTGATTCTTGCAGCACAAGCAGAGCCGCAAGAGGGAAAAAAGAAGCACGTACAGACAGATCCATTTAAGGAGAATTTAGAAAAGTGTATATGGTATCTCCATATGCTTCATTAAGAATGAAAATGTGACGACTTTTAGCAGCCATGCTATGAAAAGAGAGAGGAGCTGCCTGCACTGCTGGATACCAGTTTCATGCGGCAGAGCAAACCAGTCTCATGATCCTCCCCTTAGCCCGAATTGTACTCCTCTCAAGAGAGCAAGGTACATAGATAAAATTATACAAAAAAGAGGATATTCTCCCCTGCCCTTATGCCCATTCCAGTCCTTCTCGTGGCTCATTAGGCAAGCTCCACCACGCTCACGCCGGTAACTCGGTGCAGCACTTGTGCCACCGTTGTAATGGGTTATCGATCACTGCTCCAAGAACTTCATAGTTCCAGGAGCTTGGGGAAAAAAACATATAATGAATGCTAGCCCTGATAAATTTGATTTTAATTACATATTACAAGTCTTGTTACACTTCCCTGGCACCAAGCTTCCTCTCCTTCCCAGTAACAGCTTTATTTTAAGCTTTCCTCAAAGAGACGTCTCGGTGGCCACTTGGCCTGGGGATTACACTCACCTGCTCAGGGATTCCTGGGAAGAGCTGCTTCCCGATATTTCTGCTCAAGGAGCGCATTCCTGAGGATGCTAAAACAGGCAACAGCAGCAGCTGCTGGGCTAGCGGGACATGGGGACTGTCCCTCCTTCCCTGCTGCTCTCCTGCACCCTCCTTGCACTCTTTGGGGGCCAGCAGCACTAACCCGGGAGACAGGAGAGACTTGTGCTTGCAAGGAAGCAGAAAGCGCTGACACC
>NW_010589315.1:16844-97409 GCF_000705375.1 Tinamus guttatus | reverse complement strand
TTCACTCATGTAGGTTGAATAAATTCAGTATAGGTAACCTACAGGAGGAGAATGAAATATGGACAAGACTAACCAATGACAAAACTTTCTGCTCCTTCTAGCTGTTGCTATGATTTTCAGAGTTCTGGAAGCTGCCGGCTGTTTCTCAAAGTTCGAATATGCTTCATTAAATCTCTATCTACAAAGTACATATTGGCTTGTAAGTGCACATCATATCAATCAGTTGCATTCGGCATCAGTCAGCTGCATGCAATAGGCTTGCATGAGGTATATAGGTTGGTTTTGCAACCATCCTGCTTATTAGCTCACAAGGGAAAAAAGCAAAACAAAATAGAAGAATAACAACCCAGTCAAGGAAGGAATTATATGTTTCAAACTCACTTCAGGGAGAGCATAAAACATACAACTAGAAAGTAGTCAGCACTCCTCTACACCATAAGATGGTTACATACAAATCTCATAATTTTTGTAGTTTTAGGTTGAAAACTAGGTGATGTCTAACTTCTGAAATCTGTTCATCCGACTATGGGTTGGAAAAAGGTGGTTACTTGTTTAAATTCGATTTCCATGGAAGCAACTAATCAAATTACATGGGAAAAAAAAAAGAGAGAAGGACAGAGAGACTCTGGAAAAACAGAGCACACGCATATCTGGAATCCAGAGTGATGTGTCAAAGAGCAAGATGAGTATGTGAATATACTTCTTGACAATTTTATCCTTGTTTTAACAACATTTAATATTGCTACTTCTCCTGTGGAATAGATGCTCAGAGCAGCTGAGCTCCCCTCCTGCCTGCGGGAAGCAGCAATCTTGCAAAGACAGTCACTGTCCTGTCCCTGGCAAAAGGCATGGGCTGCTTCGTGTCCATAATGTCATCGAGGTATGGATTTTACAGCAAAATATCTTCTCTCTTACACTCTTTTTTTCTTTTTTTTTTTGGCCAGGAGATCTAATTGGTCCACTTCCAGTTTAAGCACTGGTCTATCCAGTGCTTAGATAGAAGATTCTCCCAGGGTGATTCAAATTCTCATTGCTGTTAGCAATGGATCTAGGCCTGAGATCAATAGTCCTCCTCAAAATGCACGTGGAATATGTAGTTACTGCTTGGTGCACGTAACGGAGGCTACGCAGGCAGTTTTAGGGGCCCTGTGTGCTGCTTTCCCAAGCAGGCAGGAGCTGTTAGTGTGGAATGTAGCTCATGAGCTAAATCACTTTGTAGCTCCTTGCTGACCGGCAAGATCCAAGTCCCTAGTCAGAGGTCAGGAGATTTTTTTTAGATACCAGTCACTGCTTTTTCTGATAAGAATTCACATGCAATAGACCGGTGAGGAATCTGCCAGTACGGCATTTTTTCCACCAGAAAATTCCCTCTTGTTAAAAACTGAATTATTTTGTGGGAATATATTGACTTCTTGGTCAAATCAGACAGTGAGGAACTCTGGTAGAGTTGTGTGGGACAAGCTCGAAGCTATTTGACCATAGTGGGATGGATACAGAGTTCTCACAGCAAAGGAAGTCCTGGCCTGGGCTGACACCTGATTTAAGAGTGATTTGAGAGTCCAGTCCTTGAACTGTGATTTGCATCCAACCAGAAGAAAACAGGCAGGGGTCTCGAATTTATAATGAAATTATATACAAGTATAAAAGAAGCATTTCTGAAATGAATCAAAGACCAGATTTTAAAATGCAGGTGCCTGTTTTTCAGAACTGTAGACACACACATGCACACAAGCAAAACTGATGCTTGCTTCCTTGTGCAATTGCTAGGATTGTGTAAGTGGTTCTCAGCATGATAAACAGTGAAGGCGAGACAGTGAGATAGATAGCTTGGCCAAACAGGTATTTATTTGACTCATGGTTGTTGATAAACTTTTGGTGACTGTGCTTCCAAATAGATGTGATCTCTTGTATCCAGTTTTGGTTATTCTTAATATTTAACAGCAAATACAATAGCGAATAGCAGCAGTCATCATTCTCTTTTAGACAAGCATCATAAACTCTATATTTAACTATATATTGTCTGTGTGACATTCCATTATTCCTGAAGGAGCATTAACACTCTCCCTGCAACCGCTATGCAAGGGCTATATCATCCCTTACTGTTATCTGTTCTCTCCCTGATATCTTGCACTTACTTCTTTAGGAAGGTAAAAAAACAAAATAAAATAGCTTGAAAGAGCCTGCTTTACACATATCTGACTGTCATCTCCTGCTAAAGTATCTAACACAGTCCTTAACTTTGTAGATGCTCCATTAGTGCAATACAGTGCTATAAAAAAATCAATGTGAGGAAAACAACCTGTGTGTCCATCTTTGAGGAAATAACTGAAACATTCTAATATATTTCTCAAAGCTGCTGATTTTGAAGTCCCTTTGTGTTCATATGTCTCCTGGACCTTCCCTGCTGTAGAAGCATGAAATGATATTTGCAGACCCAATACCAAACAAGTATATTACTAGAGGTTTTCTCATTTCTGAGTGGTAGAATCACTGGGATTGACCTTATACTTGAATTGCAGCTCATCATCTGGTGTACTTAATTCCACTGAATATTGTGTTTAATTCCTCCTCATTTCTGAAGAATTAATTGTATATCATATAGGCTTGGATGCCTGTGAAGAGCATGCAGATATCACGAGTCTGCGAAACATGCAATGCGAGTGAGAGACTTCAGTAACTCTGTTCATTCTCTGTAATACAGTGACTGGAAAAAAATCATTGCTTCAACTTTTGGCTTGTGTTCCACCAGATGGTGCGCTTTCCCTTGTCCTGAAGTTTAATTCCTGTCCATTAATACCTAGACAGATCTATTGTCCCCTTGTGCCTCTTCATTTATTTCTTCCTGCAGTGGGATGCTCTGCAGCTGGTGACTGCTCTTGGCTGCCTTGGTTTGCCGGATCTCACCTGCAACTGTGCATGACTGGCCTACAGGATGTTCGGAAGTTCTTCACAGCCTTATGCTTCATTGGGAAACTGTGATGTTGCAAATGAAGCTGATTGTGTTGCACCACTACATCCCAGTGCTTTGTTGCCCCCATACATATTCACCATTACGGCACTGTCTGAGACAAGTGAACCAAGAAACAAGGCATCCTCGGTGCATTTCCACACACCAAACTGAACACGACTGTTAGAGATCGTAATGTATTAATCACAGGATTATGACCTGTGAAGGAATGCATTACCTCTGTGGAAATCACATATTGATTTCTCCAGACTGGGCCTGTATCACTGTAAACAAGTGGATGACGTGCCAAGTTAAAAGCAACGTCTGAGTCAAGCGGGAAACATGTCTGATTTTATACCACCAGCTACCTGTGAATTCTGGAGTGCCTCCTGTGCTCTCCTTGCCACTAGACTACTGCCCTGTCCTCTCCTGCCGAGGGCAGGATTGGAGCTCACCTTGGCCAGAGTCAGGCCACTTCGGCTCATCCAGAGCAGCTTGTCACTGCTGCTATAGTGACTCCCACTGCTATCTAGTGCCAAAAAGACAGGCGGGGAAGGAGGTGAGAAAGGCAACTCCCACTGCTATCTAGTGCCAAAAAGGCAGGGAAGGAGGTGAGAAAGGCGTTGTTATTACTACACCATAAAATTTAACATGTTGTCCAATGACTTCTGTGACATGATCGTTGTCAGACATTTTAGGTGTGTGGAGTGACACTGCTGATGATCCACAAAGGCTGCCCCAGGAAGCTGACAAGCTCCTGGTGCACCAGAGATCCTGCTGGCTTAGTACAACCAAGGAGCCAGCAGCCACCTGCTTCAGCAGTTCATGGTCTGTTCCAACTCACTAGAGCCCTCACTCAGTCCTCTTGCAGTGATCTGGCTTTTAAGAAAATTCATGAAATAACTAAGCAAATATTTTGCTACAAGGTTCTTCCTCTCTCTTCCTTTCCCATGCGTAGCCTGGCCCTGCCTTCCACCCCCTGTACCGGTATGTTGCTGGTGGTGCTAAGGAGATGCACCTGCAAAAGGCTCCATGATTATCCCAGTGGGTGGGTTCAAACATCTGACAAAAAGAGATGGTGGGGGAGGAGGGACTATGCTCTGCTGGTGTGATAAGGTTGGCAAGGAGGTGAGTGGTTGTAGCTACAGAGCTATGTTTTCTTCGTGGTGTTTTATGAGGCCAAGAATTATCACTCCCCTTTTCACCCCTTCATGAAATATGGTAGGCACTTGCCCAAGGTGTATGGTGATGAGATAGTGGCAATGTTGAAGGGGAATGTCTGGGCTTTACCTAGTGCTGTGTTTTTTGCGGCTGTATAGCAAAATAAAGTTTTAAAAGGGGCAAAAAAGACTTAATGAAAATCTCTGTAAGACCAAAAATTGTAATGATTTTTAAGACTATTGAGTCCTATTCCCACCTTTTGGGACTGCCATTTCATGCAATTCCTTTTATCCATGTTTCAAACACCATCTGAAAACAGTTAGGATTTTGTTGTAAGGCTTGAACTTTATTTTACTTCCTCCTTTTCTTTCAATCTTCCAACCCCTTTTGAATATTCAGATTTTTAAATTTAAGTAGTTTTAATTGAAACTTCAATTTTTGATTTTTTTTTTTTTAGATTTCTATCTTTCATTGCCAGTTTATATTCACTTATGTGCCATATGAATAATTTATTTGGTTATAGCTTTTTTTGCTGTTTACTTTTCCTCACTGATGAGCAACTGAGTCCTATAAATAGCTCTTTCATAGGGTGCCTGTGTGCAGCAAAAGTGGCCAATTGCATTGATCTCAAGAGCTGTCTGGAGCTTAATATTCTCTGAGGTTTTGCTTAGTGATTCATCAGATCATATTATCAGCTTGGAAGTCTGGACTTCTTCAGGATTCTTCAAATGCCTAAGTGCCGTAGTACTTACAGAGGTATGACTCAAGTAAAAAAGGAGCAAAAACTATACTCCTACTGCCTTGTTTGTAGTGTTCATTGGATGCTTTTATGTCAAATACTTCCAAGCCATTGGATGTTTTTATGTCAAATACTTCAAGACTTAATGACAGGCAGGTCAAGATCTGTTTGTTGATATCGATTAGAAGGATAACTTGAGCTATCAAAAGCTAAAAATAGTTGTAGTGCATGATTATTACATAACCATACGTGCATAGATACTTATATGTACATATAGCCAAGTTTTCCACTTGTCTGGGGAGTGGGCACAGAGCAAAGAAAGGTCAAGTACAATTTCATCTTTTTTATACCTTTTGCCATATTTTGGAACCAAGCTGTAAGAGTGGAATCTCCACCTCCTATAAATTTAGGATGCATGTCTGGAAGAGGGAAAACTTTTGGAAATATTTAAGCTCACATGTGGTCCACTAGCTAGTAGAAAAGCCTTCAGTATACTTGTGGCTAAATAAATTCCCTCTTTCCCATTCAAAGATACATGGATCACTCTTTGCCAGAAATGCTTTGTGGGAAGTGGCCCAACACTACCCTAGAATGTGAAAAATGACTTGGAAATAATCATAGTTCTGATGCGTATGAGAAGGCAGGGGTGCAGGAATTGCTTGCTTATGATGCAAAAAAATGTAAACTGCTTATACAGTATGAGTTCAGGGAAAATAATTCTGCAAAGAGTGCTTTTATCTCATCAAGTGAGGCAAACAGTTTGGTACTGCTCTGTCCTTCCTTGGATGTTTCAATTACAGGTAGGTACAGGTAAGCTTGCATTCCACATGATAACAAGCTGTTATAGTTCTTTCCACTGAGACCAAGTCCTTTCTACTGAGGCTCTTATTACTGAGGTCAACCATTGGCAGGCAGAAGCAGTCTCATTTGTGGGGTCTTGCTAGAGATTCTGCTTCTTTCTACATTGGAAGCTGGGAGGAGAGAAAGGGCAGCTCTGTTGTGCCTGGTGCAGTATGTTTGGATCTTTGAGTTTTAGCAACAGCATTAGTGATGTCAATGGGCCAAGCTACCAAGAGAAGCTACTTTTGCTGATACTTAGACTTGCATAATACGCTGAAGATAGTCTTGGACTGACAGGTAGGTTGGCTTAATGCCTTATTTTTATTTTGCTGCTGTAAGCAACAGACTACAAAAGCTACTGCTTGGGTGAGGCGAAGCAGGACCCTCCGAGGAAGGAGAGGGCCCTGCCTGCCGAGAGAGTTTGGGCTTTGCCAGAGTCTCTAGGGGGCTGCTGTGACTCATATCAAGATTGAGATGACAAAACAAGAATGTAGTTTGCAGATAGCTTCCAGCTATGGCAGCTCAGATGGGCACTGCCCCAGCATGAAGCTATTCAGGATGGTATTGATTGCTGGGTTAATGATATCTCACATCCTTGGAGATCACGGCACATGTCTTCTGACTTTGCCCTCTGCACTTAGGTCACAGGGGCAAGGTGTTTGCAGGCTTTCTTCTTACCGCAGACATTATGGTAAATGCTCTGTTTAATTACAAAAAAAAGGACATTATATCTAGGCCAAGCTCTCAGCCTTCACTGAAGTCCTCAGGAGAGACTTTCAAGGGTGGAGCAGGGAGTCAGAAGCATTTTGCAGCACCAGGGCTGGCCATGACACTGCCCCTTGGCATCCACTTAGCCGTCATAGCAGTTGTGGCAGAGGCTCCTTTCTAGAAGCCTGTGGGCATTTCCTGGGGAAATGTATCAGTTGAAGTTCTCTCCCTCATTCCTTTCTTCTCTCTAGGGCATAAGAGGAGCCAATAAAACTGTACGGTATAGGTACTGAATATTAGCAAAGCAATGATGAGTTTCTCTGTGTGTCTTTCTCAAGGGAACCTGGAAGAGTGATTCAAAGAGCTTTGGGAATGTGTGTTTTAATAACACCCCTGGACTGTACTTGCTGGTCTTTGCATTTGGCTTGACACTTTGTTTGCTATAGTGTTTGTGAAACAGCGACAAGCCATAAACATCCATCCAGCTGCACCTCTGCAGTGACATGCTCTGACACGCAGGAGTACTTTCAGTGGAAGTGCTCTCGCTGCCCTCCTGGGAGATCTTTGTGGGTTCTCAAGTCATCCAGTTAAGGAGAAAAACAACAATAGCATGTTACTGAGGTCACAGGATGAATAAGACATGAATAGCTGTGCTGGAAACAAAAGCTTTGAATTCTTGGTGAGAAATGTGGGGGTTGATAAGTTTGCAGAGTAGTTCAAAATAATGAAACACCTGGAAAAATGTTAGTTTGTGGATAATTTCCAAGCAAAAAGAGGCAAGCCTCCCTGAATAGGGTAAAGAGTCAATGTAGGGAGTTGCACATATTTTCATGTAAGCTGTGAATCATAGGGTCATTCTCTTGAAGGTAAATCTTTAAGCAAGAAATTTAGAGGGGAGAGAAAATCAATATGTCAGGTGTATCCTATGTCCCGGAGTGGTGAATAATTCCTTTGTGTTGCTGTAGCAACTGACAGCTCAATCCCCTAAACTTAAACTTCTCACTAGCAATGTTAGATCTTCAGAGCAGGTCATAAATAAATTTGATTTTTATCTCCTTGCATCAGAAATCTTGCCGAAAGATAAAATACCTTTATTTTTTATGCCATTTAAAAGAGGGCATATACTAACATGCCCACAAAATAACATGCCCATTTGTGACAGAGCTTTCTTCCATATCATGTCTTACTGTTGATTCATAACCTCCTTCGTGAATTGCCTGGATTTTATCTGAAAGTTTCAGTCAGATGTATATTTATTAGCTTGTCTCAAATACAGATTACAAATGTTTATAGACTTATGCTCCCAGTATTTGTATGAATTGATACTATGCTCTTTTGCAAGTCTGTACCAGAAACACAGATATCATAACTAGCCTATTATCTTGCCAAAAAAAAAAAAATCTGTGGCAGAAGCAGAAATACAGTCCAGACTTACCAAGACCTGTCCCAGAACCTTAAAAATACGATCATCCAAGCAAAACATTAACTCTGTAATCCTGATTTCAGGTGTACTGGTACATCATGATAGCATAAAGTTAAGTATAAGAATATTCAGTTTGCCAGGCTTGTGAAACACAAGCATGTTGATCTGTTTTTCTTTGATCTGAAATAGTTTTTCAGATTTTCCTTAGCTAATGCATCTCACTTGCATTTCACACTGGTCTTTGGTTGCTCCTTTCCCCTTTCTTCCACAAAATGTAAGAAGGTTTGTCACCTGTCAGGAAATCTCCTGGGGAAGAGTAGTGTTAGCAGCAGCAATCAGCTGAAGGGATGAACGCTCTCATTACACAAAAGTGCATGCTTAGCAATTAAAATATTCTGAAATAACATTGTAGTTGTTTTTATGCTTTATATACAGTATTAAAAATAAAATCATCTACCACAGGTAATTTATGAAAGCAGCTAATAATGAGTTCATTATTGCATAGCAAGCCAATGTTGCAGTTGTGGTTATAGGCCTAGCCAAAGTCTTTGATCTTCTGCTTCATTAATGTATAAATGAAAAGACTATGGCTTTCATCTCGCATCCATTGGCTAATTATCTCAGTAACTGGTCTCACTCAGATCTCAGTTCTTGTTCAAGGACTAACCCTTTCATTTTCCATCCTCTATGCAGTGAGTGAGTCATCACAGTCATGATTTACTGCCCTTTCTTACAAGAGATTTGTTATTTGCACAGTTCTGTCCAAGGGGCTCATCTGTCTATAACATTTTCATTTGAAGCAATTTGAAAAATACTAGGTGATGTAGCTATTTGCAATGACACCTTTTCATATTAATTAGCAAGAGCTGTTTCTAAATAGCAAAATGCAGTATTTAATGTTCAGACAACCACAGGGCTGAACTGAATATCATCGTGGTATTACCGTACTCGCCGGACTTCTTTCTCAGGTCTTAAACTCTGTCAAGAGTTCATATGTCAGATTCATGACTGAGTTTTGATGGGGGGGAAAAAAAAGGGAATGAAGCTGAATTTTCATATCTACTAGTCTCAGTATTAGGATGGCCATTCTCAGAAATGCAGGACAAATATCTTCCTCCTGAAAAAACTGTATCAGGTCAAAACTTCCTATCACCTGCGAGGTGTTCTCACAAGAGCTTTAATTTACCTCCAAATGTTTCAAATTGCTATTACTTTTCAGATAAATTTCAATCAACATGATATATACAACATACATATATGAATATATGTATGCAAATGCTTATAGAATCTTGCAGTTGTAACTTTTTTCTAAATCTATACATAGGTCAAGGTTTTCACGTTGCATCTCGAAAGATTTGTAATTATCAAATGGTGCATAATGTGTGATTGCCATTATCTATGTCTACATTATTTTCATTATTTTCATAATAAAAACAATTCAATGTGAATTAGGTAATTGCAAATAAGAAAACTAAGCTCCTGACTAAAAACTTGCAAACCAAATATCCTGGACTACTTATTTCTGTTCTTATTTCTGTAAATAAAACATTTCTTGAGAATTTCTTTTAAAAATAGTCTGAAAAATCCACAATTATTAAAAACACTTCTTAAGATCATATATTATGTGTTAAGATGATGAATGTTTGGAAAGGTAAGATTGCAAGACAGATTTGGATACATAGTTGAATAGACTTTCAAAAGAAGCTATGCAAGTGGGAACACTTAATTCAGATGAGTTTCAAGAGATAAGGTAGTTGCAATAGATGCACCTGACTGGTCAAGCAACTGATTTAGGTGGACACACAAAGGAGGAGGCTGCAGTGAGGCCGGGGTAGATCTCTTCTCCAAAATACCTACTGAAAATAGGACAAGAGGAAATGGCCTCAAGTTGCACCAGGGGAGGTTCAGGTTAGGTGTTAGGAAAAACTTCTACATGGAAAGAGCGGTGAAGCCTTGGAACAGGCTGTCCAAGGAAGTGGTGGAATCGCCATATCTAGCAGTGTTCAAGAAATGTTTAGACAAGGCATTTAGGCACATGGTTTAACAGACATGATGCTGAAGGCCTTATGGTTGGACTCAATGATCTTAGAATCATTATTGTTGGAAAAGACCTTTCCAACTTTCCTTTCCAAGGAAAGACTTCTATACAGCCCATAAGTAGAAACTCAGTGTTTTGCTTTATTATTTTTAATATAGAGAAAAACAGTTTTGTTAGTCCTGGACATATTAACACAATTTCTTGTGCTAGCTGTTTTGTGTACCAAGAACGTGTTTGTTGTGCACTTTCTGTCCATGTTCAGTGTGTCAGAGTCCTTGGAGGTCAGCATGTGTGCAAGCCACCATTTTGATTAGATCATCATGACCAATAATGAAATGATGTAATTAGCAGTAATAGAATAGATATGTCTTAATGCAATGTCTTAATACAGAAATTGTTGTAAAGACTGGATCTATCCTTTACTCTGAATGCGATTGCTCCTTAGATGCTTCTTTCAGGTGTGCTCTGGAGAGGCATTTCTGCAATGTGTGTGGGTGCATGGCGAGGCCACCAGCCTGCTTAATCAGCAATTCCTCTTACTCTTTTAGTGGAATCAGCTCCTGCTAACAGGGTGGTTCCAGCAGGCATGCTACCTATTAATATGGCTGGCACTAGAATAGCATTATTTCCAGACAGTATAAGCTTGTAGGACTCTCCTGTGGAAACTGCATGCAAGTAGGTTTGGCCACAGGGCATGAGACCAGCGATGGCATTTCATGAAGATTGTAACTGCAGCTATGAGGCTTTTGGTGGCTCACAAGAAGAAGAGGGAGCAGCTGGAGGAGAGACTCACTCCTTTGAAATTCAAGGCTGTCTTGCTGTGGGTCACTGAGTCTAGTTTGCAAGCCACAGAATGAGAATGAGTCCTACTCAAGTCACTCTGATTTTTCTCATTCTTTCCTCCCACAGATTCACCATGTCAGCTGCTAAGAGCCTTTTCAGAAAAGGCATGGGAGAAACCTGGGAGAAGGTTTTTCTTTTTAAATAAATCAAGTAATTAATTCTGAGTAATGTGATGTTACATAGTAACCCTGTACAGAGATGATGAAGTGCCAGCTTCATGCCAGTGCCTCACCACAGTAGCTGGGATTCTGTTCACATGGTTGCTTTCCAGGATTTAACAACCTGGCTGGTAAAAGGCAAATGCAGCTCTTCAATGCTTGCTGATCAAAAGTCTACACTGCTGAATAGAACTGGCCCCTTTTGTTGACAAAAAGTATGTGTCTGTACTTTCAGCTGGGATCATTCCTTATGTTGTAATAACCTGTGAAATGTAAGGACTGGTAAAATGCAATCCCTGCAGAGAAAAATGCTTTTGACTACTCTTATAGCTATAAGACATGGGCAGCTCAGCTCAAGGATGGATGCAATAGAACCCTAAGGATAAAGTCGAAACCATTTGGCCCCTCAAGTTTAATCAGCACAATGAGCACTAGTATATTAGCCTGGTATATGCAAGACCTTAATCTATTTGGGCAATACCTATTTAGACTCTTCATTGCAAGGCACATCCCTTGAAAACTGATGTCTTGCAAGGCAAAATGCATTTATTTTTCTAGCAGTCCATTTCAAGAAGATTGATCTCATTAGTAACACAGTCTAGAGGCTATGACCAGGTGAAAACAGAGGCTGAGAGATGAACTCCCAAAAGACTGGCTGGGCCCCAAAGAAATATCTCATGCCTCTTTATGAGTTTCTGAGCAAGACACACATGCCCAAAGAAATATCTCATGCCTCTTTATCATGTATGTCTTGCTCAGAAACTCATAGCTTGGAAGAGGCAAGTTTTGTAATGGTAACCAGCGAGTTCCTCTGAGGTCAGTGCAAAACATTTACTAGTCTATCCTCCGTGTCCAATAGAAAAATACTTGCCCTGGTCATGCATGCATTGCACAGGCACAGTCCCTGGCAGATAATGTATGTCCAACTAATGGAGGTGAAGGAAATTATTGGAGCATACAAGGATAGGGCATGTATTTCTACTGAAAGTTGAGCATTTCCTTTTGACTTTGAGTAAGGAAAGGGTGCATTGTTTCAATTTTGTTATACAAGCAAATAAAAGTGCTTGCAGTTCCATGGAATTTTAACACAGTTAATCATAAACTTGATATTTGCATCTCACGGGTACTGAGCATTGTGTAGATATTAAAGTTGGGATTAAACTGGTTTGGAAAGGTTTGCCTGCTATAGCTGTGTTCAAGGGTTAACCCTCACTCCCCCACTCAGATGCTCGTGAAGGAAATTATCCCATACTTACAAAGATGGAGGATAAATCTACGAACTATTCATTCTTCATGCTGTCTTTCTGCTGGCTGCTTACTTTGGAATGTGCCCAAAAGATCTGTGCTGGCAGGATTCCTAAAACTAACTTGAACATGAAGGGTTGGGTTTTTAATGTCCTTTGTACCTATGCACTTCTTAGACCCCTTCATTCACTTTTGTGAAACTATTCCAGCTCTGCCTTGCAGCAGATGCATCCACTCCCTGGCTCTTAATGCGAAAATCTTGGAGGCCTCTTTAATGGCCCTTCCCAACTAAACGAAGGTACCTATTTGAAAGCATTCGGCTCGCATTTATGCATGAAGACAGATGAATGCATAATGAGTTTCTTTATCCCTTCTACATTCATTCAGTCAGGAAATGCTCACCCTCTTGCCTGTAGATGTGTGTGAAAGTGCCCTTGTACAGAATCTTATTACTTCCAATGTCAGCAAGAGTGAAAAACTCTCACTTCTTCAGTGAAGAACTTGGCCACTTATATATTCAGGCTTCCACAGGTGTCTCTTGACTGTATTACTAGTCAGACAATTCAGGAGAGGAGTGCTGGTGACATAAACTCCTTACAACTAATCAAGCTTGTGGTCTGACCCTGCATCTCCATCTGAGCACTGCATAGACTCAGTGAGAACCTGTGCTGGGCTATCTGCTAGCTGATTTTGCTCTAAAGCTGGACATGAGGGATGTCTTTGACTCAGCATCTTTATTTTGCCAGATCATAATGATTACAAGAGCGACTGCATTAGAAAGTAGCTGATTACAGTGAATATCTCACATAACTGCCCCTTTATTGTCTTTCTTTCCCATAAGTTCCTTCTGCCCCTCCCCCATTTTTTTTTAAACATATAACTGATCTTTGGGTAGACTGTTGTCTTTAGCTTTTAATCCACTGCTTTTCCAGAGTATAAAAGGAAGTGCATATGCTTCTTTCAGGCCTTTGTCAGAGATTATCTCAGATCATATAATCACCTCTGAATAGCCTGTAACTTTGAGAATGTTCAGACATTTTAGATTCCTTAAGATTTACCAAGAGCCCAGCAAGCTTCTAGGGAATCTAACACACTTTAGTTAGGAAAAGTTTAGTTTGCTAAGAACCAAACTTATAATCTGAATTCTGTAGCTGGGATGTACTTACCCATTAGTAGGTTTCGTGAAATAAATTGTTTGCCATATATAAGATCCCATTCTGAAATACAGTGATCCAGAGTCATTCGTGGGACTGAGGTGCAGAAATTAACTTAACCATTTGTCCATCTGCCTGGACAAGGCAACCAACAGTGCACATCCCTATCTTTGTAGCTCAATAACAACATGTTGCAACACCTGGAGTTGTGCTCTGGATGCTATCTCTATGAAATTAGTGCCACCTGAGGACTAAACAGGGATTTGTACCTGCTAATGATGCTAGCATAGAAATCCTTCTGTACTCGCTAGATCTGGGGAGAGGTGCAACACTCGGCAATGGATATGCCTCTTCTGGTCCTGTGGTTTTACCATATCCTGGGTTATGAATGGAGAAAGAAATGCATTTGAGCCCCGATAAAACTTTATCTTCCCTGATTTTTGCACTTCTATTTATCTTTGTGTATTACTTTGTGCTTACATTCAGTGGTAGTTTTTTCTTAAAATCAAACATTTTGATTTGCAATAAAAATTTCCTGACGGAATTATGGTATTTTCTAAGAAATTCGAACCACAACAGATAGAAAAGACCTAGTAGGTCATTTTGTCCTGCTTGATTGTTTCTTTATCATCTAGTTCTGTGTAGTTAGGAAACTTTTTCTCTGAGAGATCATTCTACAATCATTATAGCCCACATTAAACACTGTAACACTATATGGGTTTTAATGGTGCAACAGTCATTCAACATTTCCCCATCCCTTTTGAAGAATACAGCTTTCCAAACCTGTTTAGAATATTTCTTAGAAAAATAAACACTGAAAACAAGGAAACTATTTATATGAATAAGTAGAGAAAGACTTGGTTCTTTTTTGACTTCGTAACAGGCAATATATACAACTAAATGCACAAATGCTGTTGGATTCTCAAAACGCATCGATTCATACGCATGGGGAACTTGGCCCTTAGATCTTCCAAATAGTTTTCTTACAAAGTGGGTTTTTTTTTTTCCTCCTTTCGAAGGATAAGCAAAGCAAAACTGATGCAGCACTGTACTTGATGGTCTGCTCGGTGCTGCACGCCTTCCTCTTTGCCACAGACATCGCTTAGTAATTTCAATGCCTCTCTGCCCGTTTCTCATACCAGTTCACTCCCACCAGAGTGAGCAACAACGGGAGCTCTTGCACAAAGGAGTGACTGGATGCCACCGCGCTGTTGCATTGACTTGGCTTGACCCGCACACAGAGAAGATTGAAACAAACACAGAATTAATAATAAGCCCATATTCTCTCTAGGATTTGCATTTTTCCTTCAATGCTTGTGTAAGCTATTCATATTTGCTCTGCTTGTTCATTTTAGTTCTTTGTTACCCTTATCTTTTCCATGGAAAACTTAGCTTGTTATTTACAATACTGCTTGGTTTCTACTCTATCCCCACTCTGTTTCCAGTTACGAATTTTTATGGTTTTAATTTTGTGACCTGTTGGTAGGGGATGGATGGTTCTGCAGTGAGCTTTTTGCATTTTTCTTCCACAAGTACTTAAAACAGCACATTCTCACTGGGTTCTACCGTTTCTTTACCTTTGGACTGCAAATGATAAGAGAAACAGCTGTGTGGTTTCCAAGCAAATGCCCATCTCTTGAGCTGCAATGTGTGGAAAGGACACAAGAGGGTTGAGACTGGGCATCCTCTGCACTCATGGAGAGGAAAAGTGATGCCTTGGCGTTACTTCTGGGCAGCCCTTGTCTTTGCTGCTGGAAGGATTTGAGGGAGCTCATTTTTATCCCTTTGTTCATCAGTACTCCTGTACAGGCATACCTAGATTTGGTAGGAGGAAATAGTTTGCAAGATTTCTGCTCCTTTTCATAAAAGTATATGAAATGAGACCAGTGATGGGACTCTCAGAAGCTGAAAATCAGGAGCTGAATTCGCCTAGTTCCAGTTCACCAGTTCCAGCTTACAGCAGGATAGGGTCTGGGTCTAGTGGCTGTGTGAGGAACATGAAGCATTAGCATGCCTAGTTATGTAGACTTCGAAATCAAGTTTATTTAAACATGTAGAATCAGATGCAAAGTTGATGCTCTGTTGTAAGCTTTGACCAGCTGCTTGTCTTTGCTAATTTTACTTATAGTTTTGCCACATGGTAACCATCAGAGCTGTGCTGGGTTTCTGCTTTAGTTTACATATGTTTGGAAAAACACAGAAAAAAAAGCTTGACTTGTCTTCTAGTCTGAGGTCACTGTTTGTACAAACTAAAAAAAAAAAAAATCTATTTTTCCCTCCTTTTCTGGGAGAAAGGGAGTCTGCTTTACAGAATTGCCAAGCACTAAGACCTGAAATGGAAGAGGTGGTAGCTGTGCTTTGAGTACTTTACATAGCTATTGAATACTAAGTGCTGTAAATACATGGTTCTTAGGCATCTGGGGATGGATACCTAGGATTATTAAACACCTTTACCTTGATCATTTTAGGATTTCCCATGTAAAATAGGGATAATAAATTGTTACCTTCTCATTTCACTAGGGCAGCATAAAGATAAATAAGTTTTTTGTGCTAATACTGTAATATTCGTGCTAATGCATTAATATAATGTAACACACTAATATACATATATTAAATGTTTATTTACATTATAAATAAATGTGTTACTATAATACCTCAAATACCATATGGATGAACACTTTAAGAAAGCTCATGAGGAAATGGACACAAGTTTTCAGTGCAGCAAATAATGCTCAGGGCCACTCCCTGCATGCATAATATTAGCTGGCTTTTCTTTGAATAGGTGCCATTTTTTTCTCTGTCTTAAACATGGCACTTCCTATCTTGGCACAATGTTAATACTGTTCTTCTAATTTTGTTTCTTGTGTATGGTTTCAAGATTTATGACAAGCAAAAACATATGTTTCAGCCTGGGTGTCCTATGGGCGAAGCCCTATGCCATCGAATTGAGAGTAAAACTGGACCTAGTGGGGGTATCACTGGAGATTTAGCTCTGTCAGGGGGCTGGACATAGGCAGGATTAGCCTTCCATAGCTGCCAAGAAAGCCCTGTGAAGCTGGGAAGTGGAGAATGCCTAGTGCACAAGGGAATGCCAGGAAACACAGCTCTTCATCATGGAGACCATAATGTACGTAGGCCCTGATTTGTCAGCTAGTCTTAAACTGGCTAAATTTGAATGGATTTTACAGAAATGGTAAACAGCACATTCTTAATTCAGTGGCCAGTTGTTGTAAATTCTAGCTTCAAACATAAGCGTTCCTAAGCTTTTCAAAGAAAAGGTAGGAAATCTTTTTACTATGCATGCAAAGAACAGTATCATTTTCTTTGTCTTCTTAAATTTTGTCAATAATGCAAACCATTATGGCTGAAAATTCTCTGAAGTTCTGTTGCAAAGCAAATGCCCGTCATGGAAAATTTCCAAATAGCCAAACAGCTATGGGCTAAAACTTGGCTAATAGTAAAGAAATAACAAGTTCTTGCAAGCATAAGTAATGGGCTACTTAGTAATAGACAATGCTTGCCTATAACATCGAACATGGCTTGGGAATAAAATCTGAGCTGCTCCTTGTGGCTTCTCTAGTGTTATTCTTATAGAAAGTATATTCTTTTACAGCAAATTTCATGAATCGCTTTTGAATTTGCTGCAGCTGAATGATGACAGGAACATCATACATTGAGTTCTCTGATTGTTTGGTATGTCTAACCTACACATCAGCTTCTTATATTTGTCTTTTGATATTCCACTGGAATTTAACAAATGAAATGGAGATTAATATTAATGGAAAAGTAGAAATTACCATACATTTGTTCTCTGTTTTCATCAGGTGTCAGACATTACAGTAACAGACGCCAATTTAAGAATCTAGACAGATTCAGATAATTTCCTCAATGCTTGATGCTTATAATTAAATTAATTCTGGGAATCTGAACTGACACTTCTACCATACTGTGAACGAGGGCTCCTAGCTCCTAATTACAGAGGGTTTCATGCTTCCTCTGTCACCTAGACTATGTGGGGACCAAAATCATGTTAATTCTGTGGCTGCAGTGCTGGAGAAGGATACAGAGAGGGAAAGGTCTGCCTGTCTCCTAAAGCCAACTGTAAATCCTCTCTGTGCTGAACCACATGTAAGTGTCAATAAGCATAACAGGGAACATGGGGGCAGCATAGCTGGCCAGGCAGGGCAGCAAATTTAAGGAGCCACCACCCTTTGTGGCACTTTGCCTTTGAAAATAGCACACTACTAAATAATGCATGCTGGTGTGCCGGCCAAGTTAGCCTCACCTTGCCCAGACCTGTTGGTACAATGTGCTTTTTTTGTCTGTCTGGAAATATTCTGGGCCTTAGCAACCATAGATGTCTCTGCCCCTGGGAGCTGAAACAGAAAAGGCTTACAGGCACACAAACAGAACATGACACACCAGCCTTAAGTACCATATTTGAACCAAATTTGTGCTGCTTTTACTCATAACCTTCCTAGAAGTAAAGTCTGACTTCCCTGGCTATGTGGAGATCCAGTGGTAGCAACCTCCTCTAGTGCTTCTGCAGTATGTGGATGAGGCATATTTCAGTGTGATTCTTTAATCTGCCTTGCTGAGTTCAGTGGAATGACCTAAGAGATGGGTTCGCTGTTAAATATTCCTTTTGGGGAAGGGAAGTGCTCTCTATGGCTTTCTCATTCTTTGTTACTTCTTACCTTTTTCCTGTTCTCCAGCTCTGGGTTGATCATTCCTGCTGATATAATGATATGACATTATTTTGATGATGAAAGCTCTAGCATAAATACTCACCCAAGAGATGAACTAGTATGCAAATACTTAGACTCAGTGACATGAGTGCTTAGAGAAATCTTGCAGATACTTGACCTACTTGTGAAAACTCCAAGCAGTTGCCTTGCTGTTTTCATTGACATCCTTAACCCTTGGTGTTGTAACTCCAAGATGATACTGCTCTCCAAGATGGATATTTAAGGTTTTGCTTCTTCCTCAAGGACAACTCTCTTTGACAAGAAGAAAATAAGGGTTATCTGGTATGGAGCTTAATTATAACTGGGATGAAAAACTGGGATCTTCCCAAACAACACTTTGGATAAGAAACGCCCTATCTGTGGGAACAAAAGCAACTTAGATTTGAATATAAACAGTATCAGTGTAGACGGTAGGTACAAAGGTGACATTCCTTGAGTCTGAGATCCACTATTTGTCTAGAAGTCAGGTTCAGTATAAATAACAATGTATGAAATGTTTCCCCTACACTGACAGTGGGCCTTGATTAATGATTAATGGTACCTCTGGATGCCGAAGGACAGCACATTCCCTATGATTGGCAAGTCTAGCATCAAGAGTGCTTCTCAGCATCTCTTGGGAGGAAAACTTATCGTGAGCCCTAGAGCCAAAAGGTAACAGAGACGGCTGATTCAATTGACACAAACCACTGAGTAGTCACTGTATAAGAATATTCAGCACATCTTGTGTTTTATGTATACAAATTAAGTAAGCTTCACAGTCTTCCTACGTGCTATATTTTTAGATGTTTTCATGCATTTTTCTGAGTAGTGGAAAAGTGATAGACAGATGAAGGTTCACATTTTTATTTTGGTACTTCATTTGCTGCTCAGGAAATGGTCCCAAACTTGTAGCCATTCAGATTCTGTCAAGAACAACCTAGGACTCCTGATTCTCAGAACTGTCCTTTAAGCGCACGTGTCTCATATGGAAACAGTCTTTCTCCACTCTTTCTGTAGGCTGGGAGTTGAGCAGATGACTGAATTAGTGAAAGGTTTGTAATCCAGAGGAACAAATAAAAATAGTTTTTCTGACTTCCCTAAGCTTCAGAAAATTTTAACTCTTCTGGTTTAACAGTACCATCAGAATTTAATAGGTTAAAAGCACAGAAAAGTAAAACTGAACACTCATCTGCTCAGTTTTTATACCGCAAATGTGTATGTATCCATTTTTGTATTCATTCCTCGGTACTCATACCCTTAAGATTTTTTCCTCATTTTCCTTGCCTTCTTTCAGATACCTACAGGAGCTGGAAGATGAAGATCCCCTTCTGCAGACTCATTCATTTCACAGGACATTCAAGGTATGGCAATAAAGAATTCAGTCCATAATATTGGATCATCCAGCCAATTTCCATGCCAGCACTGCGTTATTACCTACAATGCATCTTCCAGTGCATTCCAGAGTGCAGTGTTACTTCCAGAGTAATCTTAATTTGGGACATACCTCCTTTTCACTTCTCATTCTAATTATAATGTACCTGAGATAACCTCAAATAAAAAAAGAAAAAAAAAAAAAGGAAGGAATGGTCTTAAAAAAAAAAAAAAAAACCTACAAAGAAATCAATCCCTCATCCATTACCAGGTTTCTCTATTGTTCTGGAGCCACACGTGTAACCCGGTTAGACCTGTTCTCTTTGAATACTGAGGACTGAGCTGGCCTTATGCAAATGTTCCCAGCCTCGTCTTGGTTGTTGTTGTTGCCGACCCAATCAAATGAGCAGGAAGTGACCTAAGGAATTCCCCTATTGGCTACCTGAGTGTTCAGCAAAATGTTTTAAAATTAATATCACATCCATTTATCTTCACTTCTGTGAGTCTTTAGGAGCGATAACCTAGTACCCGTGTTTACCTAACCTACTGTTCTTTAGACAGTCTTCCCATTGCCACAGTTAAGGATTTCCATTCCAGAATCTGCAGCTAAATGAGGTAATGTGTTTTGGGTTTTTTTTTTTTTTTTTTAATATATTTCCTTCTAAATTAACACCCCTGGAAATAAGAAAGAGAAGTGCCTACTGGACTCATGCCCACCCTAGTGAGCCCCTCCCTTCCCACTTTGGAACAGAAGCTAAGCTCGTTTGATCAAAAGGCTTTTTAATGTTACAATAAATACTACTGTTTTTCTGTTCGGAACTTGCATCTTCTGTTTAAATATTCCTGTTGTATTTATGCTTGATTAGAGCTGGATTTGCTGTTTTTACTCACCCAGAATGTCACTGACTTTGAACTAAGCCAGTGAGTGCTTAGTTCAGTGCGGGTTTACTCAAAACCTTCTGAGGATCTTTTTTACTATGCTGTATCTAATATTTTGGGTCCTAAATGAGCTACCTTCACCATGGAATGGTATTTGTTTAGGAAAGCAAGGGGTGAGAAAGTGGATTTGTTTAATAACTTTGAGAGCATTAATGCCACAGAACAGGGGGACACTTTATAATGACAGTGTTTCTGCAGGTTTTAGTGATGCGAATACTGACAGTGATCGTGCTGTTAACAGAAAATCCTAAGGCACATTTATAATTTCGCCTGTTTTTCTCTGCAAACCAATCTCCCAGTAACTCTTGTGGCGAGGCTCTGGGTGAGGGGGTTCTGCTGTTCTCAGCTGCTCTAAACAGAAGCTCTCCTCCGAAGCCAACTCAAGCACTGTGTAGGTAAATACAGTGTGAGTAGAGACTTGCTGTGTCTTTGCTTGTTTAATTTGTTTCACTTCCAATGGTAATTTTGTTTGAACAAAACCAGAATTGGCCCCTTAAGGTATAGACACGGCAAGAAACAGATTTTTTACAGTCTGTTTAAATACTAGTAGGAATGAATGTCGCTCACCATTTACACTGACAGGGTAAAAAATGTGCTTGCATTTCACCCAGGAGGAATTTTAGGTAGATACTCTGAATTTTATTGATAATATTCTTTTGAATTATTTCCTCTAAAAATATTATATGGCACCTTTGCATCTATAGTGCATCTATCTGCTCTTTTTTATGTTATTTTGAAAATCAAAGCAATTCGTAATGATAAAAGGTAAAAGTTTCACTTAATGATTGTATTTTTACCTGTGCTACATGTGACCGTCAAATACATCTATTTTTTACAAATATTTCCTGTAATTTTTGAAAATTTTAATGGGATAAGAAGAAATGCAGATCCTAGAACTCTTTTAAATTTTGTATTGATAGCAAATTTGTGAGCAGCAATTTAAGCCTCTTTTCTGCCATCTGTTTTGCACTCTGTAAAATAGTAGAATTGGAGAGCAGCAGGTTTATATTTAATGCAAATGTGGAAATGAAAGAAAACAGTTGTGATTAAAACTAGTAAAACAACAAGATTAAGATATTTCACCAACAAATAACATCATTATGTCAGTTTAATTCCTCTCCCTTAAAAGTTTTAAAACCTGAAAGGATTGCTGTGATAACAAAGGCCATAGGGCTTCCTAGAATTTTTCAGAATTCAATTAGGTGGCTTGACCTAGAACTTATCTTCTAGAAACTTTCCAGCCTTGTGAAGAAAGGTCCAGGGGTACAAAGACGGGAAATCCACCAGCACTTTTGTTAAGTGCCCTAGCAATTGATTTCTGCTCCTCTAAAAATATGTAGTCTCATTTTCAGTCAGACTGGTCTCACATTCAGCTATTGGATTGTGTTGTCTTTGACTGCTAGCACGAAGTTTCCCTGGGTAAAAAATTTCTCTTCCTTGTGTAAGCAGCTGTGAATATCTGTGAAGAAGTCATGTCCTTAACCTTCCTCTTGCTAAATATGCTAGGCTGAGTTTCCTAGGCTTTTCCCTCTTATGGAAAATCTTGCATACAGTGAAAATTTTGGGGACTTCAACCTGTTCCACCCTAAGCTTTTCCATTCTTTAATCACTCTAATGGCACCCTCTAATTTTTCAACACACTCTGTGAAATTTGAATGCCAGAACTGGACACAGGCTGTGCCTGCAGCAATGCCAAGCAGAAAGGTACTGAGAATCAATTTATTCATGTTTCTGTCCCCAGAGTTCATACCTGCATAATTCAATATACTGAAATACATGGTCAGTTTTTTTATTATTATTCTACAAATCTGAGGCTTTTCCAGAGTTGTTGTTCTCTAGATCCCCTTCTTTCCTCTGTGCATTCGTCCTCCACGCGGAGGTGAGGCTTACACTGGTAGCGTTGATGTTGAATGCTTGCACACAGCTTGCCAGAAAAGCGACATCACACTAGATATAAACTTTCCACTATTTTTTAAAATTATTTTATTTTATTGAGTGTTAGTGTCCCCTATAAAGTCTGAAAAGCCAGGAAAGAAGTATATTTTTCCGAAATCATATTAATACAGACTCCCATTTCAAAACAAAGTAGTACTTTGTTTGCTGTAGGATGACAACAGTTCTTATTATCCCAGTCATGGTGAGATCAGGTAATAGAACGTGGTCTGTTTAACATGGAAGATTATTATTCTCCTGTTACCCGAAAGAATACACAGCAGTGTTACCACAGTAATTTCATATTACTTCAGATATTCTCAGGGTATTATGAGTTTTTAGTAATGATGGAAACAGACAACAGGAGTGTTGGACAAAGCCAAAATGAAAACATTTGGCTCCCACCGAACTTCCTTCAGGTTTTTTTCATTCTCAGTGAATTTTGTTGTTAACGTCAGTATTTGTTCTGTCTGGGAGGCATAAGGTAACAAATTGCAATGGAGAGAGATCAAACTAAAAAATGAAAAATCATCCAGAGACACAGCTGACGAGAGATCAGAAAGGGAATAGGAGGATTTCTGTAGGTGCATCGTGTGCCTTTGTCTAGACACAAGTGACAGTGTTAGCATGTGGCTCGTCCCACTGCAAATTGCACAGAAAAAAAAAAGGTAAGGATTAAATTCTACACCTGCTGAAAAAAGTATGAATAATCCTCACAGAAGAGAATTAATGATTGTATTGCCTGAACAAGCTCAGAGGGCTGTCCAGGAGCCAGGCCACCTTTCCAGACCAGCTCTCCCCTTCCCTCCTTTGTTCTCCCGTAACACGCTCCGTATAAATCTGCCGAGCTTGGTCTCAGAACCACCTTATTTGGTCTTCTCCCAGGCAAACTTTCCCTGAACTGCAATATAACCTGGATCAGTTCTGTGCAGTCTGTAGCTGCATTCTTCCTATTGCTGCCTATTCATTTAGGTCCAATTCCTGCACAAGAGTCTATGCTCTTTCTGCAGTGTCATGGATATCGCCTCTGCGAACTGAAGTGGTGACTAGAGTCTTGTACCGTGGCTGAAAAGGGGCTGCTATGGATCAGAGCCAGCTGGCTTGAGCCCTGGTCAGGATGCCTATAGCCTATTATATAGATAAATGAATGATCCCTTCTTATTCTTATGCCCTTTTGTAGGATCCTGCTGAAGATTAGGTGATCCTGTGGTGAGCAGCACATAAAAAGAAAAAGGTCACTAACCTAATTGTCAGTTGTCTTCACTAATGACACACAATGTTAGGATGTGGCATAATCAAACACAAAGGCTTCTCAGTACATGGGGAAAAGAACAGAAATGCTAACTATTTTTGTAGGTTGCAAGGCTTTTGCTGTTTTGTGAAGTAAAATCTTCGTCTGTTCTCAGAGCTCAGCTACTGCTGAACTTTCAAACACATGGAGTTTTCTTCCTAAGGGTAAGTGCGTTGTTAGCACTGTGGAAGTCTGGCAGTGTCTTCAGTAAAGCCCACCAGCTTCAGCTGCTCAACTAGCCTAGTGCTCAAGGACTCTTCTTGGCCACTAATACCTGCTATGCTTTCTCCCTGTCCCTGTCCTCCACATTCTGCACCTTGCATCCATCTTGGTCCCTGGTGAACGAGGATCTATTTCACTAAATTATCAAGAAGGGGTACGTGGCAAACTTGGCGAGGAAAAAATATTGTTCAGTAATATCGCTGATAGAAAGGGTGAGCACAGAAGGGTTTACTTACACAGCTGGCGTGGGGAAGGTTACGGACTAATTCGGTTTCTGCTGCAGTCAGCAGGTGTCTTTCTTAGTATGCAAGCTGCTTTGAATTGAGGATGGGGCTTGAGCTAAATCCCTCACAGAATGCCTAAAATGTTTGGGACATTCTTGGTCACAGGTCCTCAGATGGGCAAGAATGAGTAAACATAGCGTCATGTAGCCAGTGGAGCAATCTACTGACATTTGGTCTTTGGTGCGTCCCTCTGTGAGGAGGATCCCACAAAGACTCCCTTTGCCAAAGCTGACATTGCACATGGTTATCATTACTTATTGCTCTGCTGATACTGTGAAATGTGTTTAGCAGGAAGGAGTGTAAGGGCTAGCAGAAAAAAAGGTCTGTCCAAAACTAGGTAATTACTGGCTATAGACCAGTAAATCTGGGCAATAAAAGATTACTTTGCAGTGGTGAAAAGAAAGTCATTCTACTTTTGCAAATACGTAAAATAAAATAAAAAAGCCTTTATTATGGAGGAAGGATGTAGGCATAATCACGATTGAGAAATTTGTTCACTACAGAATCCAATGTAGTAAGAAAAGCTTCTCGAGTCCCTAAGAGTCTGTAAAGATTCAGCAGCTATGTATAAAAATATTTTCTATTGCCGAAATTACTGCTGTCATCAGAAAAAATAGTTTCTGTTTTTTAAAACCACTCTTTCATCCAGCAGGCAGCTAATTTATATCGCCGTATAATTAACAAACTCACATAAAGCTGCCCAAGATGTTACAGTCGGGAACCAGACTAAGTGCACAATATAATGATTACCCCCAAACTTTCTTAATGATTTTTACTGAAGCATATAATTATTATTACCCAATAGCTTAGAAGCTTGCATCTTGATGATGCGCTTTCAAAGCATGTTTGGTTAAGCGTTGTCTCAGAGGTTGGCATGGCTCAGAAGGGGCTTTACCAGGGAGCCAAATTCTGACACACACAAAGGTGCTGTCTTCGTCTCTTCTGCACTGGGGCCATCCTACCACACTGCTCACATAAAACAGGCCTCACTTGTAGTACTCCTAGGCACCTGCCTCAACAGAGGAAGACCAAAAAAGATGTAAAAGAATAGATTAGTAGGCAACAAGATATCATTAGAGAATTATCAAGGGCAGGATGGATAAAATGAGATGGATTTACCTTTTCTTTCGAATAGCAATGCATTGATATCCCTACTCTTCCCAAGACTTTTTTGATAGAACTGCAATACTTTGTAGGAACAGGTAGAAATTTTTCTTCCTCCTTTAAAATCTCAAATGATTAAACGTTTTTGGATGATAGTCAAATTGTAGTCAATTCAGTAAATCTCTCTTAGTCTGACTGCAGCCACTCCCGATACGCACACATTCACATACACACAGTACACAAATGTACAAGCACATGCACATCCCTCATCTCCTGCATGGGCTTTTGTGTTTTGCTTTTTAAACAGGAATTCCAATAGTTGCCCTGTATTCCTCCAAATTCATCTCATTATCTGAATAACTCTTCCATGTAATCATTTAAAATGCGGAGCTCGTCATGTCGCAGCGTGTCTTGTTGGTAGGTAGAAACGGGTGGTGGTGTCGGATGCTCCCGGCCGGACTAGTGCCCAGAGCCCTGTCCCTGGCTGGCTGTAACTTCCATGACGGCAGGTTTTGCCCCAAGCCGTGCCTGGCTTTCTTGCAGGGCTCTGTGCATGGTCTCAGAGCTGGCATGCCCGGCGTTTCCGTCCCTCGGCACCTCCGTGCGCGGCAGCCCCGCGGCTCTGCCGTGGTGGTGTCTGTGCAATGACGGGATGCCGGGAGCCAAAGGGGTTAATGTGATCATGGTCGCAATGGTGGTAAAAGCTAAGAGGCTTTGGGGCATTCAGAACCAGGGTATCAGCTTGCCTTGTGCTATGGCACGTCTTCAGTCATAGGAGATTTAATCACTAACGATAAAAAGAAAGGAAGAAAAAAACATCCCAGCAGTTGAAAATGGCTTTTTTTTATGAACTCTCTCCTATCTCGCTCTTACTCAGAACAATATTAAAGTTAGTAATACTCAGAAGGTAATAAATCTCCTTTTGAAGAAAAAAAGTTGTTTGAAATATCCCGGAAATATTTTTGTTGGTTTTGTTGGCAGAATCTGTTCCAGTTCCCTTGAGGACTAAATGAGATATATACCTGCATAGTGGAGCAAAAAACCTCAGAGATAGGGAACAGGGCTTTGTTTTTCCCTCTTTCTGATTTCTCCAACCTCCGTCCTAGACACCAGCACATAAACTTCATGCTTGCTATAAGACTAGGTGCTTTTGTATTGTAAAGAGATCACTGAAGATGTTGGTTTTATCTGTCTTATGATGAGGTTGAGAAGAAGCTTGCTTAGCCAGGTCAGCTAGTTTGATTAAACAGAAGAGAGAGTGGGTTAGAAATAACGGGAGAGAGTGGGTTAGGGGGGAAAAAAAAAGAGAAAGAGAGAAGAAAGAGAAAGAGAATGAACATTGGAGACTACAAGAAGAGAAGAGATAGGATCACAAACTTCATGTCTTGAGTACTGTGCGACATAATGAAATGCGGACTGCATAGGCTGTTTTTAGGATTTTGGTGGTGAAGGTTTCCAGAGGGTTTCCCAGAGTCCTGATTGTGAAGGTTATAGTTTCCTGTGCAACCGCTCCGTGGGGACACTGCTGTCCATTTGCAGGAATGTTGTAGCTTGGTGTTTGATATCTAATGTCTTCTGTAAACAATTTTGCATAATTGAGTCGTACTTTTGTTACTCGGACAACTCGAATATAGGTTTTTAGATGTCAGTTCATGGGGATGGGGATCCTTCCTCCCTTGTTGCCAGGGAACTTGCTTTTTGAAATTCCTTTTTTGCATTGTGATTTCAAACAAATAAACAGACAAACAAAAAAAAACACTATTGAAATTGCAACACTTCCACAAAACAGAAATTTTGAATTTCAGACAGCATTACCCAGGAATTTCTAGTTTATTTTCAGGATCACGTGTAGGTCAAGGGCAGCTCTCTCTTGATTTAATGGTTCAAGCATAGATTTAATTGTTTGGCTAAGTGAACATTCAGATTTCTGCTAGGCATATAATAGCCTTGATGAATCTTGTTTTGAGCAAATCTCTCTTTTTTGTTTTTTTCATAGAAAATTCTTTCTCTTATGCAATACCTTTTATTTGCTCTCAAAAACCCCATGATCATCTTAATTCATCTGCATGTGGTAATCTTTGCTAGAGAAATGTGATGCAATGGAGCTTGAACTGGAAGATATGAGTTGGACTAACTTGTCCATTGACTTGTTATATGACATAAGACTTAAGCAAATAATTTCAGCTTGATGTCTCAATTTTCCTATTTGTAATAAGGATGCCATGCTAGAGCCTTTCTTTGTTTCTATGTTTTACTTACTTAAAGTAAAGGCTACTTACTGCCTTTACTGTCTGTGTGGGCTCTCTTCCTGCTCTGCTCTAAGGTGGTCACTTTGCGAGATCTCCCGTCACCATAGATGTTTTTACAGTAGATGAGCCCTGGAGGCTTCATTTTCAGAACAGCTTGAAAGTAGCGCACTTCTCAGCTCAGTACCTTTTTCTTGTGGACCATATTTATTTCTTGATAAATAGCAACTTATGAGGTGAAGTGTGTGTGTGTGTGTAAGGGGAAAGCAAATACTCCCTTTTTTTTCCTTATGTATTTCATGCTATGCCTCTGCTGTCTTCAGACTTGGAAATTCTTGCATGTTAGTTTGCCCTGTTGACGCTTCAGTTGATGGAAAAGTACAGTGTGGAGGAGCTCTCCTCCTAAAACCTGTAGCAAAGGACTATTTGTGAAGCGGGAGAGAGTTCACGTAAGAATCGAAAGAGTACGTTTGTACAAAACCCAATGGGAAAAGCTCTATCGTCAAACCGGCCCAGGCTGTTGAGGCAGATGCCTGGCTTTGCTCTTTTGTTTATATTCCAACAAATCAAAGCTGACCCGTGTTGTTATCGGAGTAGAGCAGCAGGTGCAAAAAAATAACTCTGCTGCCAACTCAAACGAAAGGGTAAGGCTAATACCCTCTGGGAGGTATTGAGAAGATAAGAGAGTCATGCCAGCAACTGAATTAACGGCTTTATTTACGGTGGGTTTTACTTAACAACCTGCTACCAACACTGACACATAAATGCTCCATTGTATTGTTTAATGCAACCACTGGAGAAATCAATGGAAACGGGATGGGCAGCGCATGCTGTGCCAGCCACGGAGGAAAGGCGCCACAGAAATGTTGCTCCTCTGACCCAGCAGGACAGAGCGGGAAGCGCTGTCTGGGGTTCACAGCAGTGGGGAGACACTGCTTCTCACCACTTTGTCCTGCCAGCCTGCTGGAAAGCAGCTGGCCATCAGGAAGCTTCATTCTCCTGCTTTAGGACTGCTTTTACAGAAGGCAGGGGGCATAAATAAGCTTGAGTGCTCCAGGTCCTGACCCATGGCCTGATGGCTCCAAGAGCTGTGGGACTCCTGTGAGAGTAACAACAGGGCGAGTGCCTCCACTCTTACCTCGGGAGGTGAGGTACCAGCACGAGGGACACCAGGCGGTGGTCTTGCCAACTCCTCCCCTTTGCACAACAAATTCGGTGTGGAGAAACCGCCCGAGTACAGCTGGGCTCTGAATGATTGTGTTTACTAAGGACACACAAACACACAATCTGAATGGCGGGCAAGGTAACGATGTGACTGACAACAGGTTTCTGAAACAGGGTCAGTGAGGACCTCTCAACCATTTCAGTGATAATCCCTGCTTTGGGGAGACTTTTACATGTAAAGGGCTGCCCTTGGACATGGGGTCCTTGGTACCCCAGAGAGGACCGCAAGGGAGTCTATATGGACTGAAGCACACCACCAGGAATGTCAACACTCGCCTAGTAAGGAGATATGTCAAGTAAGGAGAAATTCATGGCTGTAGCCTCCTAGCAGCTTGAGAGAAACCGAATTGGAAGGGCTGCGATGCAGAACACTCCTTTGGCTGTGCTCATCAAACGTCCCAAGCACGGCCTGGGCAGGACAGGGAAGTGAAAGCTCTGCCGCGCTCAGCTCACCTGCGCCCACGGCCCTGTGAACTCGGCTGCTGGGGCTGCTCTCCGCACCAGGCAAATCTCTGCATTCTTCCTCCTTCCCACATGCGGGAGACAGCTCACTGTAATCCCCAAGACACTTTCATTTTAGGTGTTCTCCATCTCCATTTTTACATCTAGCTCTCATTTGGAAACCAGCCCAAAATAAGAAATCTACAGTTTTCAAGCAGATGTTCTTTATAAAAATGGCACTTTTAAAGCAAAGTTTTTTTCTGAAGGAAAATAATTAAAAATCTTTTTAGTTTGGAAATAGATAGTTATTATTAATTCATAGGCTAATCTTTACCTTAGGCTAATCCTATGGTAAGAGAGAAGTATTGCTGGTGGTAGTGGTTCAGATAAATTTCCTCATGGAAGAAAGCAGCATATGTAAGACTCCATATCTCTGGATTTCAGAAACACTTCAGCACCAAGTGAGAGCCAAACAGCAAAGCTAATGCTAACACTACTCTTACTGTTATTATCATCGTCATTAATCTCTAATAACCAAACTGTCACCCAGGCTCTGTTAACAGGAAAGAAAGAAATTTCCTCAATAGAGACTCGCTCTTTAGTGCAATGCATAGGCAGGCTGTCGCGGAAGGTGGAGGGAAGTGGTTGGGGAACGGGAGCCAAGGGAAGAAGGAGAAGGTGTTAGAACATGATGGTAGTACTTTGTTAGCTGATGAGGTTCTGCCTAATTATAGACACAGCGCTCGGCAGGGGCATCTAGAGTGCTTTTTGGCCATTTGTATGTTTAGTGTATTGTAAGCAAAAGAAAGGTGTTTAGTAAAAGGGGATTAGGGAGATGAGCTGGCTCCTGGATAGAGGAAGGATGTACCAGAGAGATAGGAAGGACTTGAAAGAAGGTGTGGAGTTGTTCTATGAGGTGTGGTATTAAGTGCTGAAAGAAGAATAAAGAGCAAAGGCAGTTTTTCCCATTATTGTGTTTTCCAAGACTCTGTATCCCTGAGGCTAGACTGATGAATCTGCGGCAAATGACTTCTAAATATTCAGGAAAAATGGCTGACCCAAATTATCATGAACTCGCTGAGGTGATGCAGACTATAACGAAGGGAGTGCCATGCACCGGTCAAAGTCATGTTTTGCAGCAGCCAGCTCCGAAGAATTAAAAAAAAGTAAAAGACATTTTTTTTTTGCTAGATTTTGACAAAGATCTTTGCTTATTCAAAACATTCTAAGAATAGAATTAATGCCAAAATGGCACAGACATTCATCAAAAGAAATAAAACCATTTTTTGACTCATTTTTTTTCTTAGCTGCTGCATTGCTTAGCAATTCTATGTACAGAGACATCTGTGCAGAGATCTCCTGCAAGAGGAGAATGACCTTTCTGAAAACAAAATGGATGATGATATTCTTTTTTTTTTTTTTTTCCCTTATTCAAAAACTAGTGGCATGGCAAGAAGAGGCACATCTAGCCTGTGATGTGACAAGGAAGCATGGATCCCAAACTCCCAAACACAGGATCCTTGTTAAGTGGCAGGCTTTGGTTCACTGTTTCCCTTGCTAAGGTAACATAACTGTGCGAGTAAAATTTGCAGAGTGCCAACTTCTGGCAGTTAGCAGTGTCAGGCACATACATCTATGCCTTGAGGAATCTCTGCTAGCCTTGGCTTTCTGTTTGCTTCTGATTTAGAAAAACAAACAAACAAACAAAATATCTGTTGAAATTCTTTTACTTTTGTTATACTAACTAGTGCCTAGAATACTGAAGCCAGTTCATATGAAGATTGTGGATTATGAAAAAAAGGGGAGAGAAAAAATAACCTGTGAGACTTTGCATATGATCACATATATTTTTTTCTCGCATTCATGAAGTGAACTTTGTTCTCTCTCAAAAAGGAAACCGAACTATGGTTTTGTCTTTAAATTACATCGGTAAAGCAGAGATAAGAACCAAACCCAAACCCTGGAGCGGAGAGTAGCTGAGATACAGATCTAGATCCTAACTTTTCTACTCAAGCTTCTCTTTAGTTAAAATATATATGCAAGATTTTGAAGCATCCATATGAACATGTTAAAACAACCACCGCATATCTCTTACAAAAGTTGCCTTGTAGTGCATCATGAAAATCAGATCTTTAGTAATAAAGGATTCCAATCAAGCTTTATTTGATTTTGTTTAGCATGATCCTATCTGCAACACAGGTAAATATGCTAACTTCTCCTTTTCTATTCATCTTCCTTTTCTGGTCTTTCAGTTTACCTTCATATGTACATGTAATATACAAGGTTCAAAGAAAACAAAAGAACAATACCAACTTTTCCTTTCCAAGAGCCCACAACAGTAAATGATGAAGGTCTCAAAGCTTGAAAGGTGAAGCTCTCACCAAGAGCCAGCTTTGCACATGCAAAAGTGGTTTTATGCGTATGAACTGCAGCTGTATTCAACAAAAACACAGAAGTATAGGAATGGGCCTTTCAGAGAGGTGCAGAAAGGAAAAGACTGTCCCAAAAGCCCAAAACCAGAATCCTGCATACAAAGAAATTTGGAAAAAATAATAATTATTAAATGATTCCTTGAACTTTACACTCAGAATGGGTTTTAGCGAATACATTTATTATTCTAGACTAAGGGTAAATGTGATGGGCTAAAAATGGAACGACTCAAACAGTGAGTAACTGAAACAACAAAAAATGCTTTTTCATATTGTCTTTCAGTAAAACTTTTGAAGTGTTTAAAAACAAGGTTTTAGAAGGTATATCCATAGTGCTATTAATGGTGAGCTTCGAGTTTATCACCAGCCAGGCCAAGCTTCATAGGTTGTCATCCAAATGGCATATTACTACTCATGCCAAAGAGATTCACAGCTGAGTGTTTTGTTTGAAGCAGAGTCCGACTGGAGGTCAGCCTATAGATGAGTTGTTTCTTTTGGGAATTGTCTCTACTTCTCGGCAATAAAACAAAGGTATGGAAACAGAGAAGGTCTGAATGGCTGCATGTGGATCTGCATGGCGCAAAATGATCCTAACACTCTGCAGAAATGGTGACGTACCCAGGCGAGCTGTGCCAGGGTCAACATCTTAGCTGGGAGATGGGCACAGGCATCAGAGGTCACACTGAGACCTTTGAAAAATAGGCAGTCAACTGACAGAGACCATAGAGCAATCTGAGGGTCAACTGTAACTGTATGTGGAGGCAGAGCCACTCAGAATAAAGCCCCGGAGCACTGGATATAATGCACATTAAACAAGACAAAAAAGGAAAAGACCAAAAGCTTATGGTAACATGCAGAGAGGCTCTAAGCATTCATATATTCACTTTGTACCTGCTTTTACTACCACTGGAGATGTAAAATAGGCGGTTTAAATGCAAAGCAGCTAATTGATGATATACATTACAAGTACAATGGATTTCTGTTTCTAAAGCTACTGCATGCGTAAAGCAGGTCCACCTGCTTTGTTGTGCACGTCCTTTGTTCCTGACATCCCAAAAACCTGTGTCATTTGGTTGTCTTCTGAACTTTTTAGCAAAAGATTGAAATCCAGATTCTGTTTTTCTGCATCTGCAGTTATTAGCCAATATCATTTACTTTAGATTGCTGTTTAAGTGCTTGACTGTACTCCAAAGTGCAGTTAGGATCTAAAATATTTAACATACTCTGCAGATACTTGTTCCATTAACTCCAAGCCCTGAAAAGCAGGGTTTGTGTCTTCACTGTGTACATAACATACTTCAAAGAAAATAGGCCCAGGTGAAATCTACATTTGAAGTTCAGCCATGATGGTAAAAGGGGAAAAATGGGGAAGGATCCCATAAGTAAATGCGCCAAAAGAGATCCACCCTTTTGGACTCAACAGGAGTTGCTGCACAGAGCTTGTCTCAGCTAGAAGTCACTCTTACACTTTGCATAGCTTACGGGTGGAGTCATAGTTTAATAGTTTCAGTCAGTTTTGCCTTAGACATCTCTTTTTTGTCTTTTGCATAGGATACGGAGCTCTATGAACTAGAAGGCTTTATGCCTGCTTGCCCATGGGCTCCACACCCCCTCCTCTTTGTAATTAACAGGACCCTTAACTCAGTTCAGTCTTGCAACATGAGCAAGCAAACCAACCAATGGAGGAACAACCGCTCTGCTTGCTGGCTGCAAAAATTTACTTGTGTTCTCAGTGCTGCTCTCTCAACTTTCACGCAGTGTTCAGCATTTTTTGTCATTGAATATGAGCTGTTCATGAAAGATTCTGTTTCAAAGAAAAGGAGAAATTTATCTGGATGTTTCCTTGGGTTGAATGTGGAAATGGAGATCAGGGCAATTTATTTCCAGAGCAGTAGTGCAATAAAGTAATTTGCATAGCATGCACTAGACACTGTTCAAGGTTCAAGGATTTGTAAATATGTTTTTCTGCAATGCTGGATTTGCTCCACGGTCAGGCCATACCTCCTTGCTCTTTCTGTTACTGGTGTTTGCTTGGAGCAGTCAGGTGGTCAGGAAAGAAAGGAACAACTGAGCAAGAGAGTTCCTGCTACCTCCCAAGCTGTAGGGCTGTGACTTGGTTAAAATTCCTGTCTGCAGTGCGAGCTTTTGCTAAGAGTCTTTCAGGGTCTGGTCTTTGAGTTCCATCTGATATACTGCATGTAGGCAAAAGACCTTTTTTTCTTAAATGCACTCATCCCTTCCAGTAGGACTTTCTATGAAAAGAGTGTTGTTGAACATCACACAACTTTATTTGTCTTCACTGATTAAGTAAAGTTATATTTCCCTCTTTTTATGAACTATGTAATGGTCCTACGTGCTGTTACAAGATTATACTATGGAAGTGACTAGTCTTTAGAGGAGAAGACTTGAAAGGTGTGTACAGAGAAAGATAACTGCAATGTGCACACAAAAGTAAATGTGTGTACTTCTGTGCGCATATAAATTCATACGTGAATATGTATTTCTGATATTTCATAATACTTGCATTTATAATATTCAGCAAAGAGACAGATCTCAGGATCTTTGTTTTGTTTTCCAAAATCTCAGCTCTGCTAGAATCCCCTTTTAACATAGTTTCCTGCGGAAATGAGGCTTCTGTGGTTATTCTGTCTCTGTGCTTGCTTTTGCATTTGGACTGTAATAATCTTGGAGTCTTATCACCCATTTTAATTAAATTTGATATGGGATAGAAGTCTCAAAGATATGAAGTTCTTACAGGATTAATGAAAATAGGCTGCCAGGTAATGGAGGAAAATCTATTAATACGCTGTCTGAAAGAAAGAGCGAAGCTTGAGCTCACTCCTTTGAGACAACGAGACATTATGAATGCCCCAACCGTGGGAAAAACTTCAATCAGCGCTCACATCTTACTAGACATTAGAGAACCCAACCACAAGATACAGATTCATAGGAAACCAGGCTTCATTAGTTCCACCGTTTGCTTTGATACATGGCATATGATTAAAAGAAAACTGAACGTATTATGTGTCCTTCCCCTTGAGGCTTCACACCCTTTAACTAGATTTGTCTGTGCACAAGTGAGATTTGAGGATTTGGCCCTAAACTAATGAAGAGCACGCCCCTACCAATATCCTGACTCAAAATCTTTCCAAGTATGGGATGAGACTACTATAAGCATAAATCTGTCATGAACTTGTATCAAAGAAAGGCTTTTATAGGGTGAAATAAAGAAAATCGTGGTTTAGTTTTCATAGAGGAAACATTCTTGAGCATGATGATGCAGACTTCCAAGCAAAGTCATCAAAGCTAGGCTAGTGGGTCTTGAAGTTTGTTGAGGTTGGGGATGAAGTGATTTCCAACTAAGGAATACCCTTACATTAAGATGAGGGAAGTGACCTGACAGTTTCCAGGCTTTTCCATTTGTATGGCTGTTATATTAATGCTTTATTAACTATAAGTGAGTCAAAATCAGTACCTTGAATAATACCTAGAAATTTGCAAAAGTTTGGGTTAAAGCTGACTCCAATCATGTTAGTGTATTTTTTGTTATATTTCAAGTTGTTTCTCCCATGCACATTGTTCCCAGAGGTGATATGGGGAGCTAATTAGCTTATTTTATTTGAGGTAATTTAAATAGCTTACAAAAGAAAAGGTAACACATAGCTTTCAAATACAGGATGTATTGGTCAATTAATTTGTAAAGCAAGCTTCATATACAGCATCTGAAAATACAGTTAGTGTGTAGGAATACTGTGAGAGTAATTGTCTGCTAGACCATGAAAGAGGAAGAAGATTTTAAGGGAACAACTGCAATCTAGTAAATGCTTCTGCTCAGGCCTCTAACAAGCACTGCTTCTAGTTACTGCTGGATTGGAGAAAATATAGAAGATCCATCATTTGGTGTCCCTAACTATCTATGACTCCAGTTGCAGGACCAAAGTGTCATACAACTTTGGTTTTGAAATTCAGCTGGCTCACTAGGAAAAAAAGAATAAAGAGTTTAGCTAAATTGAATGCTCAAGGCAAAGATACACAGGAGGGGCTTAAACAAAAAATTAAAAGTTCAATTCATAAGCATGTATTTTCCCAGCTACATTTTTATTTGTGCAAAGTGACCTACCACAGTATCTGTAACTCTCAAATCCCTTTTTTTTTGCCAATGTGACTTCAAGTAAACAACTTGAAATTCAATATTAATTACATACTGAAAAAAACAATCAAAGTGAATTTAACAAACTGCTCTTAAGAATGATTTGCTAATCATAAAGTTTTATAATTTTGCAGATGTACCATTCTACTTCACCTCTATTTGATACTGTAATAAGGTTTTTATCATTAGCACTTGACTCATTCAAATTTTATGATCATAAATGATGTCTTAATTAAGAATGAGATAATAATATAAGTAATGTGATATGTGTGTCAGCCTGTGCCTTCTCAATGGTGTCTGTATCTACTATCAGATGTGCACCACATCTTACATAGCCAGTTACTGGTTAAAAGCTCTCCTGCATCAAGTATATAAAATGAATAATACTCATGTTATATGATGAATGTCTTTAAAATCAGTGTAGTAAAGTGAAAGGCTTCCTGACACTTTCTCCTTCACAAAATCAAGTCACTTGGCTTTAACATGGGGCCAAAATTTGCCTTCTTGTGCAGTCTGCATAAATTTACTAACTAAAACGACAGTCATTTTTGTTTGGCCAGGGTGGTATGCTATGTATTTTCTCCTTGTTGTTAACATTTTATACCCCCGCACACGTACTCTGGGAAATTTTCCACACTGATGGCCCCGCAGATTGTTGGAATTAAGAGTGGAAAGCAAATACCAAAACATACACACTTTGATTTTGCTATTCTGTATAGCTACAGAAAAAAAAAAAAAAAAAAGGTCCTAAGTTGGGTCATATTGTAATGGGCTATTCCCCATAACATACTTCCTAATTATCAGAAATATATATATACACATATATATATATATATGCATACATTTTCCTTCAAATTGTGCCAGCTTGTAAGTTTTAAAAAAGACTTATTGGACTGAAAAATGATGGAGGAAAATGCCAGCTCAGGTCTTTCAAACCAAGGCTGGGGGTGTTTCTAAGCAGGAAGCTCTTGGCAGCTGCTTTCTGATTGGCTTCAATGGACAGGAGGCCAATACCAGCAATTTACTTTTCATCGGTCCATTTTATATTCTAGACTCTTTTTAATTGCAAAGTGAAGACCAGTTGGATTCATGTGCCCTCCTACTGTCTGAAGGTTCATTTTTATACGCATTGTGGCTTTCAGATCAGATTTTTCTTTTTAAACAAGTTTATAGTTCTCTATATATTTATATAAGAACAACATCCTGAAGCCTTTATAGGATTTATAAAAATAGTTTTCCAAACTGTTCAAGAACATCTATGCCATATGTTTACAATACTCGTTTTTAAACTTTTCTGCTTTAAACCACTGGAAGATAATATTTGTATATGGGATAAATGTAATGGGACAAATACATGTGTTATGTGCAATACCAAAAACAAAAAAAAGAGTTTTATTCATGGTGCTAATGCAAATTGAAGGGAAACTTTGTGTCACTTAAAATCAGAGAATGCTATTTTGGCAGAGGTGTTATTTAGAAATAGTGGTTCTTATGGCAATGGCTATCTTGCTTACAAGATATTTTAACTTGACCTTCTGAATTTTCCGTGGTCTGAAACACATAATCTGTGACACTAACCAGTAAGAACATGCTAGGGACACTACTGACATGGCTCGGATAAGGATCTAGTGAGCTGGCAAGATATCCCTGTAACACGACCTCGCGGTAACATTATGAAGTGTGTCCTTCCGTGTGAAGAGGTTTCAGAACAGGACTTCTTGTCAGCTGTGTAGTTTAGTAACTTGGCAGTTATTCAAAAGTGCTATCTCTCTCTTCAAGAAAAAAAAATAATTCAAACCAATTTTTTAAAAAAACTTTTGAAATTTCACTTTAAATGAAAAAAAAAATTGTCGATCTACTTTGTATTTCGCTTCACAAACCTTGGCAGGCTTCCTGTATTGCTCAGTCAGGAGCCTTGTCTTTTCATTAGGCTTCGTTTCTGATTACGGATTATTCATTTATGGATGGGCAGCTGTAGAAACTTGCTTCTTGCATATGCAAATCAAACATGGTAATGTTTATCATAAGGAGATTTTGTGGCAGCTGAAAAGGGGTTGTGGCAACATGTTCATGATTTCAATTGTATCTTCTACAAATGGAATTGGCTTGCTCACTTCACCTTCGTGTTTTTTTTTTTTTTTTTTACCATTTACCTTTTGGACGAGGCACGGCTCACTAAGCACGCTGTCCGATTCGCTTGCAGATCATGATTTTGGAAGGAGCCGGCAGAATGAGTATCAATTCCAGCAGCAACCTACTCCACCAGCAGCCTTCCTGGACAGAAGGATACTCCACATGCAATGGTAGGAGGAATGCAGCAGCCTCCGAGCTCTGCTCTTCTTGGCGGGCTGAGGCGGGGACGGACATTACATCTTTGAATATGCCCCAGTAATACTTCTCAGTGTTACTCCTTCTAGCCTGATTCACTGGGGTTTCACTTCTAGAAGGAAAATTTCTGCTTCTCTTTTATTTGTAAAAGCTAACCCTCTGACAGCAAGTTTCTGAAAAAGGCCATTTTATGGCTCGTTTCGTTACTTAAAGTGGATTCAGTAGCAATGACAGTGCCAGAAGTGCCCTCTCCTCAGCTCAGAATTCTCCCTCTTACATTTACCCCTTGTGCCCTCTCGGATTTGACAACTTATTTCAATGTTAATCTCCCTTCCGGCTTTGTAGGGAGGGAGTCTTTCTACTCCTTTGCTGTGTTTGCTTTTTCAGCTCAAATCACTAGATAGCTATGTAATTAGGCATTAGGGCATTAGGGTACTAAATGCCGTGAGACTGGTGAGCTTTTTTTCTTACATTCAGAACCGTTTCTCCAGTGCTGCTTTTGCCTTCCAAGGGCTACCAGATAATGATGACTTTTGCACTTAAAATAATTTAAAATAATTTACAAGGTGTGGCACAGTGTGAAATCTGTCTTGCTGTCTTGTTATATTGAGATATGTATCGTAATTATGTTTTTACACACACACACACACACACACAAGTATATAATAACATGCTTGTAATACATAGGTTATTTCTACATATAAAACTATAGATACAGATGTAAAAATATGGAATATTTTAAAATCTTTTAATCACTCAAAATAATATTTTTGAATTATTAGATCTTAAAATCTGAGCACGAAAACACACATTGTAGCTGCCCTTTAATCCACACTGTTCTATAGCTAAACTTACAGGGACAGTTTCCATTCTTTTTTATTTGTAATTTCTGAATACACAGCAATACATAATCATCACTTAATAAATTTGCTGTCTTGTCGCTTATTAATTCATGAAGAAAATTGTGTTTGAGTTTCAATTCATACAGAATTTCACCAAGGGAAATCAGAGTTTGTCTGCAGGAATCCCAGTATGCAATTCCTCGGATTCACTTGCATTTTAGAGCTATAGGGCCCTGAAAATTTGGGCTGGCATCTGCTGTTATTGACTCCTTTGCTTCGTTTTATCTGTCTGTTCTTTCTTCTCACTAAAGGCCCTGCGTTTACATCAGAAGTCTTCTGCTGGCATCTGAAAAGCCTCTGCCTTCCTAAAAGGATGGGAATGCTTCTCAAGCTCTTTTCCAGGGAATGCTTCATGTCTCTCTCCATCATGCCTTTATTCTCCGACATACTGTGGTTTTACTTATCTGCCCTCGTTCCCCAAATCCTTCAGCAGCAGCGTGAGGAACAACCATGCCACTGGCCTAAGTGGCTGACATGTACCTCAGTGGCCAGAGAAAGTGGGGCTAGGTGAAAGTGGGGCTTTTTCGTGTTTGCCCTCAAAACGGCAATGTGCACAGTATCTCAGCCACAGACCTGAGGTCTAGCAGAGCGGAGTACATTCTTAAAACATGTTGAACCTGGTGCTCATGGTCTTCTAGCAACATCCGCTCCACAGTGAGTGACCCCAGCAGTGAGGGGCTCCTTTTTGGGAAGGGGCTGCAAGGGAGCGGATCAGTGCCCTGGAGAGAACATGTGCAGAGAGGACACGTGTGGCTACCACAGAATGAGACCATGGCAGCTTCTCCTCTCCCTGTAAATGCCCACCTGTGCAGTCTGTCTGTCCGTCCCTCATGATGAGATCGTTCTAGTCCTTCCTGCCCTTCCAAGCACTATCCGCCTGGTGCTCTCTGCTGTCCTTCTGCTCAAGGCATGAGTCCCGCTGGCCTCCTTTTGCCGGCCCTCCCGCGAGGCCAGCCAAGACACCCTGCCGCTGCTCTTATCCCTAATGCTGTTCTAGTGCCGGGTACAGTTTCTTTCCATATACTCAAGTTCTTTCATTCGTACATTTGAATTATTGTCATGCAGTGATATATCACTGAGGGCTGTTTGGAAGACTGGCCAAGAAAAGATTCAGGCAACCTGAGAAGAAAATCAGGCAAAAATCAAAACAAATTTTACAATTGCATTCAGAAGTTACCTTAACTAACTAGGGAGATAATGTGCATTTGTTAGAATGCATGAAACTGAGGACAACGCTAGTAGATTTTTACTTTGGAACAATACGAGAATGTCTTTGTTTTTAATATACTTTAGCCGAATCCTATAGTTCAGTCTTTCTTTATTTGTACTTATTCAAACAAAATTTCTGCTGTATATTAGGGGGTTTGCAAGATTTTTCAGCATTATCTGAAGCACTGGAGCTCTTTTCCTATTCAAGCATCAGCATACCTTTACAAGAGTACTTCTGCAAGGTATCTTCCAGCAAAGAATTTTGGTGTATTTTGCCAGCATTAGTAAATTCATTCCTACTCATTTAGCACACTGATAAGAAAGGGAAAAGGTCAGAATTGCTGCTTTTTAGTCTGAAAACTGAGGGAAAAAAATCTGCTGCAGCAGTAGCTAGTGAACTTGTGTTAAGGACTGAGACAAGAATAGAGATCTATCGTTGTTCAGGGGATGCATTTCAACTACACGCAAATCTGATGGTGCTGTCAGAGGCTGTAAACACTCAACATTTTCCCTTCCAGTGTCCAGCAGTTTCTATGGAACACAGTGGCACGAAATCCATCCACAGTACTGGACCAAGTTTCAGGTCTGGGAGTGGCTGCAGCATCTCCTCGACACCAACCAGCTGGATGCCAACTGCATACCTTTCCAGGAGTTTGACATCAACGGGGAGCACCTGTGCAGCATGAGTCTGCAGGAGTTCACGCAGGCAGCGGGCACGGCAGGGCAGCTGCTCTACAGCAACCTTCAGCACCTAAAATGGAACGGTAAATAGAGTCCAGCCCATGCAGGGACAGAGGCGCACGTACAGCAGCCCGAATTTTGCATTCTTCAGAAGTCATTTGTGTTCTCCAGAAGCCTTCCTGGCACGTCTCATCCACTATTTTTGCTATATGCTCACACTCTATTAGCTATGTTGTTCTATTGCTTGTATCTGGTATAAGGCAGGAGTCTGAAGGACCAAGGGAAAGGGTGTGTGTGTCATCTTCCAGAACCAGCCAACTGTAGCACTCCCTGTTTGGCGTTAATGTCTTTGTTTTTTCTTCTGTGCCGTTGGATACACATCCTATCTGCCATATGCTTTCTTGCAGGTCAGTGCGGAAGTGACATGTACCAATCTCATAATGTCATTGTGAAGACAGAACAAACAGGTGAGCAATGGTTGAGTGACTTGACTTCTGACGGTGACCATAAGTGGAAATTGCCCTTTGCCAGAGAGAGATCAAAGTAGCATTAATTACCATGGGAAGTATATTGTACTGAATAAAACAAATGACACAAATATTAGTCAACATCTACTGAATTTTAGATGTTTCAGGTAGTATTTTATTTTGCATGTGATCGCTTGAGCTGGGAGACATCTGGGATATCGTAGGTGACTTCTGCAGATGTTTACCTGCAGAGTTAGTATAGCTTGCAGCGGTCAGTGAGTGCAGCTGTGCAGATGACTTGATTCTGTGCTTCATTCATCTGACTCCAACTCAAAACAATCTTTTTGCACATCATTCTCTGCAAAATAACAGGAAGAAAAATATTTTTCTTTCATAGTTGCTAGTGCTTTGAAATATGAGGAAATTTCCACACAAAGACAATTTTGAATGGAAACAACAAAATGTTATGTTTCTCTCTATATTTCACCTGAAACTGAAATTCAGATTGCATTTGTTTTGATGAAATCTGCATTTTTCCTGTGACAGTCCTTTTCCCGTTGTGCCCTTAGCTAAATCCTTTTCCTCTCGGGATTCCAGTCAAGTCCTCTGCTTTAAGCATGGCTGTTTTCTAGGTCGCTCTCCAGGAGCACCTCTGCCTGCATCTTCACACTCTCTATCCCTGTCGCCTCAGCTTCTATGTGTGTAGGTGTGCTCATGAGCCACGTTTTGATATCTCTTGGCAGAACGAGTACCTCTCTGTAGCATGTGGTGTCCAGGCACAGGTGTCTGGCCAGTCCATGCAGCTTCTCCAGCCAGGGCAGCTCTTTGCGTGTTCCTAGCAGCAGCCAAGCGCAGCTCTCCGCAGCCCCGTCCCAGCCACCCGCTTGATAGTTGGCCATAGTCAGCATCTGTTTTGGGACAGGGAACGACAGGCTGGCAGGACTGTGCTGCTGCCCAGAGAGATGCCCTGCGAGGGCTTAGAGATGGGCCGAGGGGCTCGGAGAGGGAACCTGCCTCGTCCTGGTAGGCTGCCGAGGTTACTTGACATTGGCCCTGGAAAACAGTCTCCTTACGTTCCTGCTGGGCAAGACCTGTTTTCAAAGACAACACTTGGCAAATCAGGTGTCCAAACAAGCAGGAGGGTGTGTGCTGCTGTAGGAGCACAAGTTCTGGGTGCCCAAACATGCAGCTATTGCTTAGCAGGCCTGCTAAATACCTGTGTCATGTGCGGTAACTCAGCCAAACATGATGATTTAGCTATAACTCATATTTGGTGTTTTTTGAATATATTTATACAAAAATGAGAGGTTTTTGCAGCTCCTCATCAAGGTACTGCTGGTACTGACCAAAAAGTCACTAAAAAGTCTGTCTCTTTAATCATAAAGATGGCCTGTATGTGAAGGATGAGGACTTGACATGCCTGAAATAAAATGGCCTGACATCTCCGGTTAGGCTTTGATGTCTTTCTCTCTGTTTACGCATGAGGCCCTGTTTCAGAGGGGACTTTCGAGTTCTACCATTATAAAAGTAAATGCTCTTTATAGGCATTCTCTTGTTCTGCTAGATATTTGAGAACACTTTAATTTCCATGGCACCAAAGCACTGTCGTAATCACCAGGGACCGCGATTTCAGGACTGGATTGGGTAGGAGAAGAGTTGATCTGGCATAGCAAAACTCCTACAAGCACCGGCATAAATGATATACTTGCCAGGAGAGGGAAGAGCCTACTACATTATTTTAAAAAGTCAAGGCTTTGTCTAAGTACGTTTACCTGAGTATGCAAAACCCCATCCATAAAAACCCCATCCATAATTGGAATGAAAGGAAACAGTCTCCCATGTTGTTCTCCTTCTCAGCTCTGTTTTGCACCTTTCTTATTTCCGTTGCATTTTGGGGCTCACTGTTCACATCTGTGGAAAAAATATGCTGGTTATGAACTGATGTTCCCTTTGGTCCTTTGCCTTCAGATCCGTCGTTAATGGTGTCCTGGAAAGACGAGAATTATCTGTATGACAGTGGCTATGGTAGCACAGTAGGTAACTAACCTCACAGTACTTTATGCATTTCTGAACTGTTTTTATTGTTGTCAAAGGATATTATTTAAAGTGTCTTCCTTTTAATTCCCAGAGTTATTGGACAGTAAAACATTCTGTCGCGCTCAGATCTCCATGACCGCACCTAGCCACCAGCCGCCTGGTAAGGAGCTTGTAATTATTTTGCTAATTGTTTGTCACTTGTCCCAGAGCTACCGACATGTAATAGTCTCCATGGTCTTCTGTTGCAGGACTGAATCTGAGCCTCCAGTCATTCTAAACCATGCAGTACTGATTTTGACAACTCTTTTAGCTATCGTTATTACTGTAGCTTGCTTTAAAGACGCGCTTCTCCCTTCTCTCTGTCAAGACACAGAAGATCAAACGCTCTGCATCCTTCACATATCTTTAAAGTGCCTGAGTCAAAGGGAAGATGTTAGTGACAGGGACAAGATGTTCCAAGGCTGCCATAGGCTTTTCAGTGGCGTGGCTGAACACAGGCAAACGAGCTCTTCAGACAGGGCTGCATTTTATAGGAGCGACGGTTGTTCCTGCGCGGGCGGCCAGGCCCAGGGCTTCCCAGGATGGGTGCGGAGGAGCCTCAGGGGGAAACCGGGGTACCCCTCCATCCCTTACCTCCCACAGGAGCCTCTCTCCCTGTCGGGGCTCCGTGACCGTCCCAGGGAGGCCAATGCCTGGCGTGTCACCTGTGCAGAGCTGCCGAAGAGAGCAGCCTGTCTGATGTAGGGCCAGGTGAAAGTGTGGTTAGGGTGACATGCACCGGGGCGCTCCGCGGGCGATGCCCGGCTTCAACCGATGAACCCAGCAATAAATAATAGCAATAAAAATAAAATAAAATAAAACAATAGCAAACCTAACCAGAGAAAGAAAACCACCAAAACATTAAGGAAAAAAAGCACCCTGTTTGCTTTCCCTGCTGCCTCCACCCACCCTCATAAAATGGCTGCGAGGGTTTCAGCGCTCACTGACGGGACCAGGGACCTGTCAAGCTCCTGGCTGCGTGTGTTTACCCACTGACTTGTTAAGCCTAGAGCGAGGGTGGCACGCCAAGGGCACAGCCTCCTGTGAAAACTAAATTTGTATATCCCGTAAAGAAATGGCTCATTCCTGAATCATATGCAAATACTCTGCAACCTTTTGTCACCAGTTTTGCAAGACAGCTTTGTTGAAACGGCATCGTAACTCTTTTCATTTGTCAGGCCCCGGCCTCCTAATGTGGCATGTTTGAAGCTGGTCTCCATGTAAGAACTGAGACAGAATGGGAGGCTATTTACACAGCTGAAGTCAAGAATAAATCACTGGCTAGTTAGAAGGCAACCTAGAATTTCCAAGAATAAATCTCCAAATAAACGGCGCATAGCAAGTGTATGCAAGCAGACTGTAGGTTTTTAAAATGAGGGGGATTTAAATAAGAGGGCAAATAAAGGACCCACTCCTGCTGTCCTCGCTAGGAGAAGTTCCCAGAGACTTTTAATAACATCACGGGAATCATAATCTGAGGAAAGACAATGAAATACGCCTCATTTTACTTTTTTCCCCCAAGCTGAGTGAGGTTCAGGATGGTTCCTGCTCTTCGAGAGTGGGAAGGCAAAATGACTCAGAGCACATTTGCAGCTTAGGGGTCAAGGAGAGTAATTATGTCAGGCTCAGGATAGTGGGGTTAGATTCATTCTCTCTGACCTGCTCAGTTTATGTATCCAGTTATGTATGAATAAAGCGAGTGTGTGAATAGCTTTGCATCTACCTTTTCACATGCAGTCATTGCAGTTTCTTGTGCAAATCCAACAAGTTTTTATGCAAATGAACATTTCCTGTGAGTCATTTGCACATGCAAATGCCCTGTTTCCATAAAAAGTATGATAATTGTGCATTCATAGAAGCTGGGAAAACGTGCGTGGGACCTTAAGCTGAGCTTTATGCAATTCAGGCACTAAACACACTGAAAAGCAAACGCAGGAGGGGCTACTTCTCAGAACCAGCCCAATAGAGTGATGGAATGAACATAATTAATTAATGGCAATAGCAGAGCCAGATTATGCTTGTTCTCAGATGAGAACACGAAATGTGCAGACTGCAAGGTGGGTGACAGGGACGAACAGGCGGAACTTGGTTTTTGCACAAGTGCTCGTGCCAGCAGCCGAGCCCTCTCGAGGCTGGTACAGGTGAAGAAGGTGCATTGATGAGAAATGGCATGTTTCTGTGGCTCGGAGCCAGCAACAAGCTCTGCACACCCCACTGCCAAAAACCTCCTACTAGCGCAGTACTATCTCTGTACCCTACCCCCAAAGCAGAGCGCTTTGCCAGATCATTCTGTTTTAGTCAGGTAGGTGTTCTGTGCATTGGCACATGCATTTCACATTAGATCATCTCTGCAGAAACAAATAAGCCCCCAAACATACATGCTTCTGCAAAGACTTAAGACATAATGGAACAGGTCAGGATGCCTTTTAAAGACGCGATCCTCTTATTTTTCTCTCTCACACACGCACTATGGGGGTGAGGTATTTGTTAATTTAATTTTGATTTCAAAAGCTAAATGTTTACCTCTACATTCATTCTTTATTCATCAATGGTGTCTTTGTGAAGTGTGCTGATTAACATATAGTGCAGAAAACAAAACTCTCCCCCTTCCTCCTGTCTTAGATTATCTTCTGAAAAATGATTATGCTTAAAAGAGATATTCCTTCTTTCTTGTGGTTTTATTTCTTTCAACCTGCTAGTCAATGGAAAACCTTTAATCAAATTTACAAATAGGCCTCATTTTCTTTCTCTTCAGATTCCTCAGAAGTGAAAAAAACACAAGAGCATACCCCAAAGGCCCACACCAAGAAGCACAGTAAGTCTGCATCCATGGTTATAATGGTTATTTGATTGGAAACACATTAAGTGTAAATCCCCTTTGGGAGGGTAAAGGAGGCATTCTGAGTTCATTTGAGAAACACAACTGTTTAGACGGAGTTATGGTGATTGAATGCTCCAAGGACCTGACTGTTTCTGGAACTATTGCTTTCACAATTTTTGACCCAGTACAGTTATGTATGTTTTCACCATGGAGAAGTTACAGGCAAAGAGAACCAGAGCCCTGCCAGGCGCTGAGACAGACTGGTTACCTGCAGTACGGGAATAACAGGGGAGCCCCCGGGATTAAGCAGGGAAGTTTCGTGCCCAGGCAATGCGTGCAGAGCCGTCGGCGGGCACAGGGCTGGCACCCGCAGCGGCTGCCTGCAGTCCCTGCTCACCGGCTCCTGCAGACCTCCCCAGGCCACCAGCATCGCCACCTGCTCCCTGCTTCTGCTCTTTCTCTGATGTTCCTCACCATCCTTTTCTGCTGTCTCTCACGGTTCTGATTCAGCCTGAATCTGGCAAAAGGCTTCCATAATTGTGATTTCCAGGTACACTTCCATTAATGCACCTCACTGTAACTTTTATACTGAAAATCTCCTGCTTGTGTCTTTTGTCACCTGTATCATTCTCAATTTAAAATAGAAATCCTTTAAATTGTTTGTTTGCTATACTTGATAGTATTCAATTTTGTCCTGTCCTTAAGATTACCTGTGTCTTCCAGACTTCTCTGCCTATCCTCTCACATTGCCAGTGCTGGCTTGGCTTGTTCAGACTTGTCATCTGCACACTTATTTTTTTGCTTCCTTCCTTCTTCCCTTCCTTCCTTGCTACCTACCGACCTACCTACTGCTCTACCTACCTAGCTACCAACCTACCTACTGATCTAGCTGCCGTTCTACCTACCTAGCTACCTACATGATTGTTAAGGTAACGACAAGGTTGTTAAGGTAAGGATTAGATAGGACTGGACAAAAGATAGATCTGAGAAAAACTCCATCACAGGCTTGGCATATAGAAAAGATCACTCTACAGTGCCTGGTTAATCCTCTACATTTCCAGTTTCATCACTACTGCTCTGCATAGTGATCCATCAAGTATTTTATTAAGGTATGATAGCACACTATTTTTGGTTCTAGAAAGTAATTATTATATCAAAGAAAAATATTGGATCAGTTAACTGCAATCTGCCTTTAATATGTTCATGTAGTATTGTAGACCAGTTACTGTTTACCTTTATATCTTTGCCTATTTTTTTTCCTTCAAAATTTATTCTAAACCCTGTTGTGAAATCAGACCAAAGGACTTCTATTTTGCTGTCCCACTTCATCACTGTGTTTGCTATTCTTCATTCATAAACTATCACCTCTTGGTAGATTTTTTTTCAACTTACGCTCTTGCACCTGGGTGTTCTGGTGCTCTCTCCACAGTAACTGTGGGATGGAGTTGTGCTTAAATGGGAGGCCTGTGTCCTGAACTTTGAGATCTAGTTTTGTCTTTTTATATTCATTTATGTTCTTGAACAATAACCTGCTTTTGTCCTCGTCTTCAACATGTTTCATATCAAAAACAGAGGCAAATTAATCATTTTGATGTTTTGCCACATCTAAGTTACTTTATCTCAGCCTACTTCCTTTTTATTTTACCAGTTCTTCTTTCATTTGTATGCCTGATTTTTTCTTATTTGCTTTTAATTTCTTTTGAGAACTGTAACACAGTCTGACTTCTGATGATTCTCACATTATCCTTGTATTTCAAGTTCTTGCAGACTAGAACAAGGATATCATTCCTTCTCTTTTTTTTTTTAACTTTTCATTAACTCATTGCATCCTTTTTTTGGAATAAGTTTTGGAGTTAGTCTCAGTCAATCTTTTATATATATCTCTTTTACCTTTAAGAATTTGACTATCCAGTAAGGGTGGTCAGCGTTATTGCCTATCTATCTCAGAAGCATGGGTCCTGTGGTGCCAGAGCTGAGAGCTACCTGTACAAAACAGTCTGTGTTTTGGTGGGTGATGCTCCAAAACAAAATGACAGAAAAAGATTGAGCCTATCCCAGAAATCTCCTTAAACTCTTTCCTCCTGTTCTCTTCCTCTTTCAGACCCTCGAGGAACCCATCTCTGGGAATTTATTCGAGATATTCTTCTCAATCCCGAGAAAAACCCAGGGTTAATCAAGTGGGAAGACCGGTCAGAAGGTGTCTTCAGATTTTTAAAATCTGAAGCTGTGGCTCAGCTCTGGGGAAAGAAGAAAAACAACAGCAGCATGACCTATGAGAAACTCAGCCGGGCCATGAGGTGAGCCAAGAAGATGCCATAGAAACCTGGGGCAAATAAAGAGTCACTGCCCCACAGAGAGCTGAGAACCAAGTTAATTTTCCAAAATGAATTGTAAGCAGCTCCAGTTACTTTATTTGATAACTAAGTCTATTGCACTGATTTTGAGAGTACTGCATTACATTTTGGGTTCCTTTTCCTCCTCCATTTCTGCTTAGTAGGCCCGCAAAACCCACCAAAGAAGATGCTTGACTGTAGAGAGGCAAAATGGGCAAGTGAGCTGAGGTGATGTTCACAACGTATTTTTTAGTTTCTTGACTCTCTTTCAGTTAGAATTATCTTAGGTATTATTTATAACAATAGAAAATAAAGGTTTTTAAAATGGGTGTGGGATTCCTGAGTTGATATTGTCTTTTTAGGATTCTACAGGAATTTAACCTTAAATCTCTATATGCTTCTTCTAACAGATATTATTATAAAAGAGAAATCCTGGAGCGTGTGGATGGTCGGAGATTAGTATATAAATTTGGAAAGAATGCCCGTGGCTGGAGAGAAAATGAGAATTAAATATGTCTAAAAACAACGTTTGAAACAACTGGATGTAAATATTCAAAGACTATTTTCTTATATTTATGTACCAAACTGGGGTGAAAAAAACATTTTACTTCTGTCGGGAAGAAGGAACATTAGCATTATTGGTGTTAAAATTATTTTATTTGAAGTATGTCCTGTATGGGGAAAAAATGTACACAGTTTTCTGTGATATATGATAACATTATAGAATTATGATTGTTTTCCCTTCTTGTGAAGTTTTTCTCTTTTTTAAAAAAATCATACAGGCATAATGTGATTTATGACAATGCTGTGAGTCATGCAAAGAAAGGGAAGGAGGGAAATACTAGGGCATTTAGTGAGTACAATAATCCACTTCAGAAGGTGAGAATAAGTGGAGAAAACAGTAAGCATCTCTGAGCCAAGTTGTCTTGTTCCATAATCATCTGGTTTATAGTTTTTGTTGGCCAATATCACTTGTTCATTCCCTCCTCCAGTTTCTGAGTGTAATACTTGCTGGCTTCCAGTTGCTATCAGTAAGTTGGATAGTGGGTTCAGCATCACAGCTCATCACAGCCACAGGGAGCAGCGGCTCTACAAGGTCGCTGCTTGCAGAGCCTCATGCTACCTCCACCACTGCTATCTTCTTTTGTAGGCAGAAGTTTGGGATCTGACCTTGCCTGGTACTGAATATCCTCCATAATCTTCACAGGACATTCAGCTCGTCCCAGGAAAAGGACTATTTGTTTTTAACTAACAAACATGTTTGAGGTGAACTGCAAGAAGAAAGTTAGTCTCAGGGACCAAAAGCTATTGAAAGGAAAATTGTTTCCTGACTAGGAAAACTTACTAAAATGCACCATTTTTCTAGTAGAAATAATTTAAAACCTTCTTATATTCCTCATTAGAGCATTCAACCTCATGCCACATAAATTGGTGGGGTAGCAGGCAAGCAAAACAGATATACACATCCCATGGCCTGCAGGAGAAGTCTCTGCTGTTCCTTCAAGCCTTATGGTTTTTCCTTACTTGGATAGACAATTTTAAAAAGCCTTCCAGAAAAGCAAACTCAATTTGCTGAGTTCAACTTGCTTTTCTTAAATATAAAACTACACTCTTTGTATGGGTCAGCTTTGCTCGGGATTCTTAGTAGGGAGAAAAACTGTCAACATAAAAACACTCAGACTTCGGGGACATTCAGATCAGGGTCAGTATTTTGGATCCATCTCTAGCAGTGCTTTGCAGAGACTGAACATCCATTGGCAGCTTTTTCTTTCTGCAAGTCACAAATGCTTCCTCCTGGGATCAAGCACATACAGAACATGGGAAATAAAAAGGTAGAGGAGGCGGCACTTTACCAGGTCACTGAGTACGTGAGATGTGGGAGTGGAGAAACAGGATTTTCTTGGTGATTTTAACAGAGGTGAAACCAAGATCAATTCCAATTCATTTTCTTTCAGGGATAGGGAATTCAGAAAACAATATCAATAATGGGAGGAGGACTGAGAAGTCCAGGGAGAAAAAAAAAAAGGAGTAGAAAAAAAAAGATAAATAAATATATTAAATCCATCCTGGCAATATTCATTTCCTCAGGCAGTATCTGGATTTGATTCCAGATTTGCCTGAATTGCAGTGGGGTGCAGCTGGAGGTTGTAGGCTATTCCATTTTTTGTTTGTCTTAAAGGGAAATAGAGATGAAACCAAGAGACAACAGGAGTATCAATATAAAGGGTATCAAATGTGCTTAGCAACAATTTGTAGGCAAACATGAGAGCCTAACTTGTTATCTACACATGTAGGGCATGTCAAACAATAACACTGCCTCCTGCACCAGAGCTGTCACCATCAGTTACCCATACATGACAATTCTTATTTTTCATAACCTGGGCGGAGAGTGGTTCATCTTATTTACAAATCAAGTAATAAGCCTCTGTACTTCAAAGCAATTTTTTTAAGTATCTCTCTCTCTCTCTCTTTTTTTTTTTTTTCTTTTCTGGACTGACTGAGCTAGCATTACTTGCTTTTGCGCAACTCACTAATTTCCTCTTTATTTTAGCTTGATTGGCTCTAGGCCACCCATTTTGCCATCATCTGTAGTTCATATAAGAAGTGCCAGGCCATCATATCAGCACAGGGCCTTCACTTGGCTCCAAAGACCGTTTCTCCCACACTCCATCTTATCTGCAGCCTTTCACCCCTCACGGTGGACACCTGAAGTCAGTGGTACCATCACAAACTCACTGGCACCAGCTTTTCACCTTCTCTTGCTCTGGGAGCAGAGAAGCAGTGGAGAAATGGTAGCCATATATCATCTCAGGTTAACATACATCTTCCAGCAACTGATTGTAATTTCTCTCATAAAGCTGCTTTTCTTATAACCAGATCTCCCACCAGATTTCCTAGGAAATAAAGTGAACTTGTGTATATACCCATGCTACCCTTTTGCGACTGAGCAGCCGCTAAACCTTCTCTTTAAAGTTTGCAATACTAAAGCTTCAGTGCCATACGGATGCGGAGCGGGCCCGGTGTGGGGACGCAGGCCTGCACGTGGGAGCTGGTGCTCCCCTTCTGCACAACTTCCAGACCTGCTGCTTGTCACTCAGCAGCGCGATAGCACAGAGCTGGGCTACAAGCTGGCCAACGTTTACTCTCCTTCACAAATATATTAACCGTTGCCTAAGACAAACACAAAAGACTATTTAAAACTACAATTCCTGCCAAGGACAGATGCAACCAACCAACCGACCAAAGGGAAGCCTTTTACCAGGCCTAAGCAAATGGAGAAAATGAAGAGATGAATGTTTATGTAAATTACTATTTAAACAAAAAAGCATTTCTGATTGCTCTTTTATTTTATATTTCAGAAGCTGAGCAATCATATTTTTAGATGTATCCTTTAAGTTAGCAGCTGCTGAACTGGTAGCACCACATGTATAGATTTTTATTGTACCATAATTTTTCATGTGTATAAAGCTCTAGATAGCAAAATATATTATATTTATATAGTTACATGCAAATCACAATGTCAAAGGTGTTGGCGTGAGCACTCTCAAACTATATTTTCTGTACAAAACTAGAGCAAACGTCCTGAGAAACTGTTTGTAGACTGATGAACTACACAGACATAAAAATGCTTAGTTATATTTTCATCTTTCTTTCTACAGCAAATTGCATAACTCCTGCTTGCTTCTCACAGCATCTTCAATGTATAAATGTGGAAAAAAAAATCCACATTAGATATTTGACTATTTCCATTGTACATCTCAGCCTGGAAATTATGTATCACAAAATGGTTCTAAAGACTATTTCTATTTTTATGGATATGCTATAAATTCAAATAAAACAACTCATGAAAGAAATTTGCCAATGAATGAGTATCTTCACTCTTTTATGTCTTGAGCCTGAAAGTGAATAATGTGAATTCTTTCAATGTGGAAAGAGAAATGGCGTTACTACCACAAAATCCAGTAGTTACAATTTATTAATATGCTGAACAGCCCACTTACTGCAAAGCAATGTCTCCAAAGGCTCTCTGGAACATTTGCTGGTGCAGACAGAGCTAGGCCGCCTGTCTCGTTCAGCCGCAAAACTCCACCGAGGCCTCGCTTCAGCATGGATTGAAATTCCAGGTATGTTAAAGAGTGCTCAAGGACCATGCTGAATAAGGATGGGACTACTCACTCTGAACACTAATGTATGAAATACTTGCATTTGTGCTATTTTTACATCTAGCTGCAAATGCTGCAAAAATACTCAATGAACTCACAGAACGTCTCTCTTCTGATCTGGTCTGCAGCTTGGGGCGGGGGGAAAAAAAGAAAAACCTGGTAACGAAGAGAAGAACCAAGGGGGCCGATATAGAACTAGCACTGCTGACCATGGCTGCCACGCAGGCTGGCTCAGCAGCTCTGGCCCCATCGCACCATGTTTTTGGGGCTGTTTCGCGGTGAGGGGGCTTCAAAATTAAGCCCTTCTCAGTAGAAGAATACATTTGTACTTTGAACATAAGCACGACATGTAAAATCAGGCCGGTTGCTCAAAGGGGTTGTCACAGTTTGAGAACACAGGAGTCTTGAGCCAGGTTTCAAAAGGAATTGGAACAAGATTTGAAGCAAGTTCAGACTGAATTTCAAGTAAGCACCCAGGTGGGTTTCCAGTAAATGGCTGGGTATTTTGTTTCAAGCAAGCTGAGGCCAATATTTGAACAAAAGACAAACTAGAATATTGTTTGGACATATGCAAATAAACTCATATTTTAAAAGAATTTCTTCTTTGGTTGTGACTTAACATCAAGCAAAACATCAGCTCTCGGCCACGTTCTGTGGCTTATGAAAGACTCAAGGCAAAATTCAGGATTTGCAAATGCTATGTAAATTGTCGATAAGTAAGAGGAGTGCTGTAAACTGCATCTACCAAGCTGTGGCTAAGCCAAATTCAAAGACATGTGTGTATCTGCATCAAGGACAAGGGAGAATCGGTCTGGGTAAGTGAAATGTGGTATTGCAGAAATAAAAGCAATTAAGAGCTACCAATACTAACAGCTTCCAAGAATTTCAGGGGGATAATTATAATTGAAAAATGGATTATCTGTCTGGATTTTCAGTGTTTGTTCCCCTGCTAATGGCACTTTGCACAACATGCTCCAAGTCCTGCGCTGCACTGAATCGACTCCGCGCTGCTGAGCCCTGGGCCAGCCAGGAATTCCCTCCAATGATCACTCCGGCTCTCACTGCCCAGGTATTTAGCTCCTTCAGTCAGCTGTGCCTATTTCTACATGTGAAAATGGTGGAGAAAGTGATGCTAAAGGAAGAGCAGGAGGAAGAGGCTGAGCAGACTGCCAGATCTTCCTGCCCTGAACAGCTCAGTTTGGAAGATCAAAGGTGGTAAGCACACACACACAAAAATGTTGTTGACATCTAAGTTCATTTATTTTCATCACAGGTTGGCTGCAAAAATTAAACCCAAATTAGTGTTTACAAGTCTAATTATAACTCTAAGGTGAACAAGAAATGAGTAAAATATACCTATATGTGTTGCATAATTCTTAAAAATAGAGAATTATGAAAATAAAATGACCAAAATTCTTATTTCTGCTGCTGTTTTCCCCCCCTTTCTTCAAGATACTGTGATATTCTCCTCTGATTTCATCTCTTTTTGAATTTTCAGCAGAAAGATTCAATTTCAATAAACTGAATAAGGAGAGAGAGAAATGATCTGTAAGTTTGTACCACATTTTGCAGACCAAATAGTCAAACTATGGCTGCATCTTCCTGATTCAAAAACAGTCATTGGCAAATTTTATTAGCAAAAACTAAACATTCTGGCAACATATCAGAAACAAACAAGCAAAGAAAATAAATGTTTGCTTATGTTTTATTTTTATTTTTTATTTTTAAAAAGAATATTTAATAGCATTCCCCTGTAGTATTTGCTGTGTGTCATTTGCATTATAGTCAGAACCAGAAATGATTCCCATTTAATGAATGGAGTCATTTTTTAAAATGTATTTTATTTCTTATAATCTATCAAGCAGATGAAGAAGATACAGAGAAATTTTAGCTACGAACAGCACCTTTCAGGTCTCTCTCTCTCTGCAAAGTCATGACACATACATTTGGGTTTTATTTATGCTGACATACTCTAGGTGGGATGCTTAGACAAGAACTGGATTGACTGAGCCTCTTAAAGAGACATATTAACAGAGCTGGACTAATGATATATTAAGCAAAGCAATCAGCAAAGACAATTCAGTATAAGCTCCAGCCCAGTGAGAAGCACCCAGAGTAGATAGATACTCCAAACAAGCTACAAGAGTCCTGGAGAAACTCTTGTACTTCTCCAGTGATTCACCTGTTTTTAGGAGATCCAAAGATAAAAATATCAGAATTGCAAGAAAATTTCATCACAAAGCTTGAGACTGTCTGCAGGTTTCGTGCTCACTCTGTTTGCATCACCAGCTCAGGACTCAGCTGACGCTCACTGAAAAGTTTGTTCAGATTTGCGAATTTTCTAGTAGAATCTGATTAATAAAATTTTTCAAGTAGAAATCAATTGGAGTTAACACTTGCAATTACATTTTCTTTGAAGTACTATGACTCATACATTCATAGAGCGTAAAAATACATATTTTCATTATAGTCTAAATTATTAAAGGCTGTCCTGTGGATTTTACTTCCTGAAGGATCACCGTCACTGTCTGGCTTACCTTTCTTTTTATCATGGGACATGACATTTCACTGGCATCTCTGCCAGACATCCAGAATATTTATCTGGTGCAAAGTATTTGATCTAAAGCATTCACCTGAACTATAGATTAAAAGGGAAAAAAGAAAACATAAAAAATCTAACCATTGTGATTTTTTTCCCCCTCAAGTCTTGCCAAGGAACAGGAAGTGTAGATGTGCCAGACACTATCAGAAATGCATTTTTTCTTCCCAGTGCTAGCCTGCAAAGCCCACTGAAGAACAGCAACCCCTTTTTTTCCCCTATGTCTTTCCACCCAAGACCGATTCATATGCAGCATTTCTTGGCCCCAGGAATATATGAATACTTCACAAATATTTGTCATGTGGTGTTATATGTTTTACATATGTCTTGTGCGTTTTTTTCTTTCTGAGTCTGCTACTTCAGATGCTGAGATAGTTATGTTACTCAGGGAATGAGTTCAGGTGATTTAAAAGTCTGGTCATAAGTATATTGATCACAAAACGACTCCAGCAGGTGGGCTTTTTATTACAAGTATTATTCATTGTGAAAATCTCCTCATCCCCATTAACAGTCACTTCTCATCCTATTCGGATTTTTGCTATGTATATGATATTTGAAAGGATTTCCTCATTTCAGGCCATAGGTGCTTCAGTGGCATTTCTTAATGTGAACAGTTATTTCTATATCATTCACCAGTCTTGTGATTTCTTCAGGAGTTGCCTCTTTTCTGTCTCCTTTCGGGTGGAGGGAAGGATGGTTATAGACCAAGGTGGCTCTAAAAGCCTCAGCTCCAGAGCTGAGGGGACTCCTCCAGCATCTCCGCAGGTGACTCTGCCAGAGGAAGCTTTGCCACGTCAGGAAAGTTTAGATGTGCAAAGCAAGTCTGCCAGCAGGAGCTCCCTGCCCTGAGCCAGGGTATCTCCCTAGCCTGGGGAAGACGCGAGGGTCATGCAGGAGGTCTGATGTTGACCCATCTCCTGTGGACAGAAGAGCCCCACTATAGCAGAGCTCCTCAACAGGGCGAGCCGCCACCCTAGTGCCCAAGTACCGACCGAGGAGAAACCCTAAGTCTTGCAGACTGCAGTCCTGTGCTCTCTAAGATCCCTGCATCTTCACAGAAGGCCTAAAGAGACAATTAATTAAAAATTCAACTGCCTGGAGTTTCATCCCTCTTATGGCAGATACAATCATATTATTCCAGGTAATTAGCTTTGCCTGAACTGATGATCACTCATTTTAGAAGTGTATAAATCCTATGACTAGCAATGTGAGGCAATCGGCAGGTCTCCGTGCGTCTTTCTAGCGTTCCCTCTGCGCTCTCCTATCTATCTCCAAATCCTATCTCCTCTCCTGGGGGAAGGCTCACCACAGCCTATCAGATTCAATTACAGCTCTGTAATATCAATGTTCTCATGTGAAACCAGCATTTAAATAAGCCCTGTCTACTTCCACATCCCCAAACAATTATAAGATCCGATGATTCACAAGGCATCAGGCCAACGTTCCCGGCCAGCCCCCAGCGTGGCCACCAGTGTGATGGACTTAATTCTGGTCTAAAAATGAATGTCAGCACTGAACTGTAATACATTTTGATGCCAGCGCTCACCCTTTGGCTCCCTAACATCACCAGTTGAAGGAAGGAGAGAAGTTCCCATGCTGAGCTGTGTGCTTGTGCCTGAGAGGAGGCAATACAACAAGATCAAATTTAAGGGGCCCGAGTCCAAAGATGCACTGCCAGTGTGCTGGCATTTGAGCAAGTACCATCTCATCCGAGATATGTTCTATTGTCATGAAGCTTAGGCTCTGCACAGTTAACAACAAGCCCTGCCCTTTGTCTTTGTTCCCATCAGGCGGAATTTTTCAGCATATTTACAATGAAAAGATACATGCAGAAGCTTAAACTCCTTCCTTCTAGAGTGCAGCAAGGACTTAACTCCCAGCATATGGATAACCAGTCTGTTTATAGTCATGTTAAGAACAAAGCCAGCCATTAAGCTTTGCTGTCACCTTTAATAAATGATTTCACAAGATAATAACCCTGTGCAGCTACGCCCAAGGGCCATCAGCATTTTTAAAGCCTCTTTGTGTGTCAGGAAAATGCCACACTGTGAAAGCCAGCAGCACTGTGGCAGAGTTATTCCAAACTGATATTTCAGTTGGGCATCAATGTATGAGTTGCAGGAAACCAGTATGCGCAGTTCAGCTTTGGGCCCAGATCCTTGCTCCAAAAAAAAAAGGAGGGGGGGTTGTATGCAGGCAAACTCATCTTCAGCTTGGAGGAGGGCAAGAATGGAAGTGGGGACTTATCACAGCAACCATGTGAAACTCCTTGAGCTTGATTGTGGATTAATTTAGTCATAGTCAGCTTAAGAAGAGCTGAGAGGGTTGCTGAAAGGGCAGCTCTTCTTTCTTTCCTTGCTTGTGGCTGCCCTGGTGTTGGTGCCACTTCATGGGTTGGCCTTGCTTGCTGATTGATCAAGAAAATTATCTTAGGAGGTGATGGAGAAGGTAAGTTTTTTTTTTTTTTTTTGGATCTGCCCAGTCTGAGGTCATAGGATTGTAAGATGCAGCTCAAGGAGGAGGTAGAAATATATGGTCAGAGGAGCAGAAGGAGGTGATCTCCTGTCCCTTTAGCAGCTGCTTATACTTAGGTGGCCTAAGCTAGTTGTGCAGCTTCAGGTGATTGCTTTCTCCATGGAGGAGACAGAGGATATGTCTGAATTGTGCAGTGGTAGCTGGAAAGTGCTTTATCCTCTGCTTTTCTGTTTAACTTACTTGTAGATATTGACAGCTTTCTTTAAATCTTACATGACAGTAAAATAACTCTATATTTTCCTTGTGCTGTGTCATTATTTTGGCCTTAAGTTTGTGTCTGAGTGCTTGGCAAAGCACAGGTGTCCAGGGACTGATGAGACTGGAGTATGAAATTTGGCAGATGGCCCACTTCAGTGCCTAGGAGAAAACAGCAGGATCTGAGAAGATTGCAAACATCCTCTGCTAAGCTGCAAGGGTGAGCTTGTTTGGGACTTAGTAATGCAGGGTGTTAGTTTGGGAAAGGTGCCTCCTACTAACAAGTGTTTATCACAGGACACTGAGGAGATCAGTGAGTCACAGGACTCTCTGACATGTAACATCTATGTTGTTTGGAAGGGCAGGTGTGGTCTGCAGGGATCGGGGCAGAAGGGGGTCTATAGTTTTCTTTAGTTTTGGGGGGTGTCTTATATTGTCAAATGAAGAGATGTGCTATGAGGAAGGTACTGTAGTTAAGAAAAGAGAAACAAATTCAAGGAATAACTGGTTGCTGTGCAGTGAGCTCTCCAACCCTGGTTGTATAGATGGAGGTGCTCGGGCTCCTGGGGCTGTGTTGTAGACGTAGCGTTATAGAGTGTGATCAGAGTTAGAAACCATCATAACTGTAATGACTGAAACTGTGCAGTGAGGTGCCTGCTCTTCTTGAACTCTGGGTGCTGCATTTCCATAGTAATACTCAGGCACTGTTACCTTCTGTCTCCTAAGGGAAGCTGCTGAGGCCCCATCGCTAAACACCAGTAGGGCCTGATTTTTCCAGAGGCAGTGAGCAATCATCTATCCTGTATAAAATCACATTGGAAAATAAACTTTAGATGACTATCTTTACTTGTAGAGGGATAGGTGTGACCTATTAGATGTTTTTTCCATGTTAAAATTTTATGATTTGGCCATATGTGTTCACGTATGCTGCTTTTAAAAAAAAAAAAAATCTGTATGATCAACCCACACAGCTCCATTTCTCAGTCAGTTCCCACACCTTCATTCCCCAGCCCAGTCAAAGAACTTGAAGGGCTTGGTTAAAAAAACAAAGAAACCACAAGCAGAGATCACCACAGCACTGCAACAAGTTGGTTGCAGATAATTAATTTCCCTGGGCCAGATTAGTCCCTGGGTTTACATGTCCATCCAAAGGAGTCAGGCAGAATAAATAATCTCCTACCTAAACCTTAAGAGCTATCTGGCATTCAAGTTCAGGTTTGATGACCAGGTCAGACTTATCTTGTAGATGCTCCTTCCTGAAGGTTGAGTGATCCTTTTCTGGCCAAGGCGATTGAAAAGGGAAAATGCGAACTGGGGAATAAAAGATGTTACTTGCTTCCAGGGAAAATCTGAAAAGAAAGTATAACTGTCACATGAGAGCTTTCCTGAGGCAGGACAGCTCCATCCACGCTTTCCTTGTAGCCTTTCAGTCTAGGTCTACATAAGGAGCTCAGAATAGTGACAAGTCTATGGTGACAAACTTTGGATAGCAGAAAGTGGATCTAAGCTTGCTCTTTATAACTTGGGAGGCTGAGATGATGCAGTAACAGTACTCATCCTCCTCTGCCTGTCATAGTGCCCCAGCTGTGTTCTTGCAAGCATGAGAGTGCATTGCGGTGGAAGGGGATAACATCAAAAGAACCTAAGCTTGTTTTAAGATGTTCTTGAATATGTTGCTTTTCTATCTACCAAATGCAAAAAGTAATAAGTAATAAGCATGACCTAGATTATTACTTGCACATGACCATCTACTTCTGTGATTGTACACATGAATGCTTTCCCAGAAAAAGCCAATTACTTTAACTATGAGATCCAGACTCATTAATCATGCCAATGTGTGTCCTCTTATTTTTCCATCAGTAATGTCTGACTTCTTCCTTTGCCATTTTAAGGTAATAGAGCTGGAGCCATTTTTTTTTCCAGTAATGTATTTGTAAATTTGTTTTTTCCTAAATACATTAGGCTTCTGATAAACAGAGCAGAACATTCATACCTCTGTAAAGCGCTCTACAATATCTTATTATGGGATATGTTATTATGGGACATGTAGAGGAAAATTACTTGGCTTCTAACACTTTAACCTTTTTGTTTCTTTTGGAAGTTTTAGGGGAAAACGCATTAGAATATTTTTTTAAAAAAATTTAAAAAAATTGAAATAGTTTCGTTTTCACTATCCTTTTTGTGCTGTCACCATCCATCTATTGAGTGTGCTTTGAACTTTTGAAATGTTTCCATTGAGAACTTGGTTGAACTTCTGATCAAAATGCCCACACAAATTAACATCAATAAAAAGGAAGTGAGAAGTTAGACTGGAAAGGTAAAAATACAAGTTAGATGGTTGTGAATTGTGTGAGCATCTTTCTGAATTCCACCTGAGACTTCTCAGGAAGCAGGCTGAGGCAATCTTAGAGAATTTAACAATGAAATTCAGAAAAGCAGAACCCATATTAAAATAGAGAACCCATATTAAAAAATGAGGGGAGAGGAAAATATAGGCAAGGAAGCATAGCATCAGCCTCTAGAAAACTACTGAAAGAGACAATCAATCCATTTTCAAAACACGTACAAAAGCTACAATAAATCTTCTACCCGTTTTCTACTGTGATAGTGTGACAAGTTAACAATTCTGCAATAGGAGAGAGAATATGTTAGGTTTAATAAGGCTTTTGACTTTTCTACTGCTTCATAAGACGTTTTCATAAACAAGTTATGGAAACCTGGTCTTGATGAAATTACTAAAAGTGTGTTCTAAACTGGTTGCAAAATTGTACTCCAAGGGTGGTTATTAGTGATTCACTGCCAAACTAAGTTATACTTATTGTGGCTCCACTGTGATCTGTCATTGGCCAAGTGCCAGTCAATATTTTCATTAATGACTTTGTTCATGAAATAGGCTATTTACTGAGTTTGTAGGTCATGCCAGCTGGGAGATGCAGCAAGGCCTTTGAAAGAAAGGTTAAAATTCAAAATAGTGATGACGTATGAAAGAAGTGATCTGAAATAAGTAAAAGGCCATTCCATACTGACAGAAACATCTGCAGGGGCTCAACTGCAGCACTCAGCTGCACAAATAGGAAATAAGTGACTTCCTGGGTGTCATTTCTGTAAGAAAAAGAAAAGCTTGTTGGAGTGGATTGCAAGTTAAGTATGAATTAGCAATGCCATGTTTCTGTGAAAAAATTCATGGGAATGTATGAATAGGGATGACTTCTGTGAGATATTGTCCTTCCAGGTTCCAGAGCACCAGTGCATCTAGCATTGGCTAGAATAGAGTGCTCGGCTCCAGACACTGTTCTCTGAAAAAGGTCTAGCAAACATTAGCAAAGGTTAGTAAATCAGGGCTGTTTTACAGAGAGAGGGCAAGAGGAGAAATGTGCTAACAGTCTTCAAATGTGTAAAATTTGCCAGAAAGAAGATAAACCCTTCTGCATTTTCAGTGAGACAAAACAAGAAATGACAAGCCTGAACTACAGCAAGGGAAATTCAGGGTAGATGTAAGCTGGAGATGTGTGCTGGCGCGGGCTGGAATCCCCATCAGTAGACATTTATGAGAACAGGTTAGACCAACATCTTAGGGGAATTACATAAATGCAGCTGATCTTTGCTTTGGGTGAGGGATGGACTGACATGATCTTAGATCTCCTTTAGCTCTACCTTTTATGACTCTGCAAGATGTCTGGGTTGTGCAGACTTTGAAATGAGAATGTCGTGATGAAAATTTTTTATTCAAAATGATTTGGCCTAATTTGTATGCCTCTATAATTCATAAAACTGCCTTACGCTAGGTTTTGTTTTTATATTCTGCCTCTAAATTCTACTCCTTGCCAAAAATTTTAGGAACATATAGAGTAGAACGGTATCATAAGATATTTTATATATCCTATTAGCATTTCATGTTAGTGTACAGAGCATTCTAGGAGAATATGTTCAGAATTGAAACTGACTGTAGAGGACTAGGGAAAACAGATCATACTGACCTACTTCCAGTTACATTTGAGCCTCACCCACCTAACCTGTTAGATAATTGTTTGATGTTTACTGTTTCCTGGTAGGTAAGTGATAAAGCAAGTTAAAGTTTTAAAAGGAATTAAGAGACGTTGTTAATATCAATAGGCAGTGGGGAGAGTTGCACTAGATTGGTCTATACTTCCACACTGGTAGGGTCATGTGCTGCGAATAACTGCCCTTCTGTCTACAAAAGATAAGACAATGCTTTTCTTGTGTGCATATGACACGTGGCCCATACTGGTGTAGTATCCAAAACCACCTTATTTTCCTTGCCGTCCTGTCCAAAGAGTATGGCTTTGAGATATGGAAGAAAAATTGTCCTCTTTATATACATGCAGAAAATGAAGCTCAAATCTGCTCAGTATTTTTGAGATTCCTATCTATTTGCATGCAGACTGGAGCCTACGCAACTTCATCAAAGTCATATATAGAGAGAGAACCTCAATGTAGACATTTGCTGTGTAGACAGAGGCTACTACCCTGGCTGGGAATGTCTTTTCTTTCATTTGCCTAGTGCAAAACACAGCTTGGTGCAGGCATTTGCATTCCAGCCATTGGGAAATGCTTTTGTTTCTGCTAAAAGTATTAACAAAGATGTTCTTTGTTTTGTGTGTGCGCGCTAAAAAAATCTTGCTAAAATTTTTCATCAAAACCCTGCAAATATGATTAGAACCTGAACGGGGAGCGCAAAAGCCTGGATTGTAAGATTGTAACCTGGGAAATGCTATGTAATAGAGACACTTGTTTTGATGGGGAGAGGGGAAACATTCAACCAGTTAATTAACCTGCCAGGTTGGCTTATTTTTCTTTTCTCTCTCTCATCAATACTAATGTTTTAAAGCAATTCTCTTCTTGCCCAGTCAGAGACAAACTGTAGAGAAGAAATAAAATCAAAACAAACAGAACAAATCAGATTGTGCTATTTTCTTCTTTCCATAATATGTGTAGATCAAAACTCTCCCACCTGCTGCCTATTTTTCAACAAGAATCTTAAACAGTTTAAGGGCTAGGGAAGGATGAGGACAGCAAGCAGCTTTTCATTAAATAAAGCAACAAAATAAGCACTGATATTTAGTTCCACTAATCAGAAACAAAAGAGCTTTAAAGCCATGTCTCAATGTTTCTTCTACCAAGGCCAACGAGTTTACAAAGTTCATGAAATACTTTGTTATTGGACAAATTCAGTGCTACTGCTGATGGACTGGCAGGTGTAAGAAAAGAAATTTCATCCATGACTGGACTTTCTTGGACCATCAACAAAGCAATTCTGCTATGCAGAATATAACTAATGTAATGAAAATGCAATAGCACCAATCTTCTAAGATGAGCAACGCTTTGGTGTTTAGGAAGGTCGTCACAACAGGCTGCAGCCTACTAAGACTGGTCATCCTCAGATCTTCTGTAGTCAATAGCTTTGGGTTTGGGACACAGGATTTGTGATTCCTCTGCTGAGAATCAACAGCCAGGCTCATTGTGAGTACCTGACACACTAAGCACAGTGCTCCAGAAGGTGCAAGATCCTATGCAAAATGTATGTTGGCTATGGTGTGAGACCAGATCAATTTGCAGCACCTACAGATAAGTGGTAAGGACTAATTTACTCAGTCCTATTAAATTAGTCCTACCACTTAGAACACACCTCTGCTTTGGTGCTTGGAGACTTTCAGTACAAAATTGAAATATCTGGAGAGGATGACCCAAGAATTAGCAAGATGCAAATGCCTCACTGAACTTGCCAGACCACAGCAGAAAGTATCCTGGATATCTAGAATGACTTGGCATCAGGTGCTGTCATCCTCAGGCACAAGAAATGATGTGGGAGTTGGGTGTGCCAGGAAGCATGGACTGAGCCTTACACGGGTATCTTCTAAGGATAACTTGCTCTCTTCCTGATGCCTAGTAGGAACTGGGATATGTCTAATCAGACCAGACAAAAGATGTAGAGATTAAACTGCACCATTAGTATGTAGTAATGAGATGACTCGAGAAGATCTCTCACATACAACACCTTCATTTCCATGCTTATATGATTTGCTTCTTTATTAAGTCCACTTGAATCAGCGTTTTATCAAGAGAAATTAAATGCATGTGGAAGAACAGTTGGCACCTTGACCACAAGCTGTACCAAGGCTATGAATTTAAATACACAAGCGTTCAGAGTTAGAAATTACTAATGAGTGCAACAGGACAGAATGAAATAGAGCAGAAAAAACATTCGTGTATGCTTATTCTTGCCAAGATCTTACAGAAATATAGTAAGATAAGTGAAGAGCATTAAAAGGAGTACAGAAAGAAAGCAGAGTATCCACCATCTACCCTAACTTGTCAGAGGGTTGCCATTTCATAAGTAGGCTATTGATTTTTGGCAGTGTAAGAAAAGGGTCAGAACTATCTCCTCAAAATTAGGATCAGTGCAGCTGCAAGAAGCTGCTGCTTGCTCACCCATCTTTCAGGAGAAGAGAGTATGGTTTGCAAATGTCCTGTGTTCTGCCCTGCTCTGGACCAGACGCATGGCGTTTTAGTGTGAAACATTCATTTTCTACCGGAAAATACTGAGGTGAAATTTTGCTTGTTTTCTCTCTATATATTTTTTTAATGTTTTAATACTATTCAAAAAGCAGCTGCTGACTCAGCTCTCCTCGACTGTAGCAGCGAGGAGGCATCCTGGAGCGACAGTACTGGAGCCCGCGGTGCTGCCAGGCGCTGCCTCTACACCCGAGGTGACAACCCAGCACTGGCACCATCCGCAAGGTGCTTTAGTCACTCTTAGCACGGGATGTGAATCGGGGTTGACTGCTGTAGATGAAAGGCCCTCTATCCCAATTACTCACTGCTCAGCTATCCAACACACCCAAGGTTTTCAATTTGTAATAAAAACATATTTTGATCTTGATTTTCTGCCTCTCTGGAAGAGGGCTTGGGTAATTTGTTAACCATGAATTAATAGGATTGCTTCTTGCTATACCAAATAGTTCAGGTGTATTTAGAGATAGTTCAGGTGTATTTAGAGAGGTGTATAAATGCATGGCAGCACAGAAACTGGAAACTTCTCACTGAAATCTTTCCCTTCCATTACAGAGAAGTCATTCGAAATCTTAAATGTGACATAATTTATCTTTTCAACATAGATTTTGGTTAATTGTTGGTGAAATTAAGGTATTAGAAAAAATAACAATTAAGCAGTTCAAGTCAGTTGTGGAAGAAATATTCACAAAAAATTATTTGCATTCATATGAAGTGCTTCAGATTAATATTTATTGAATTATGGACTGATAAAAGATTCACTTTGCTATTGTAAAAAGGAAATTGTGCCGACGTGAAGAGTCAGTCATCATAACAGACTGAGAAATGCTAGACCATCCCCAGGAGCTGACCAGAGGTGTCATAGGGAAATATTAGGTGACATGCTTTGAACTTGAAGCAAGACATCCTTAGATGAGCCTTGTATTTGGAGTCAGTACAGCCATGACGGCATTGATCACCCATTAACCCTGTATGACAGCAAAGGATGGTTGCTCATGTTCGGTAGACAGCAAAGCCCAGAAACTCGTTTGCCCTAGGCCACACAGGGAACCTAGGACGAAGTGGGCAGCAGCCCCAAGATGATGGTGACATGGAAACATTCCCCTGTACAGGGAACGGTTCAGATTTCCCATTTGCTTTGTGAGGGGAACTTTTCTAAATTTCCCTATGTAGGTCAAATTACTGCATTTTTTCCGCCATCCCCTGAGCTTCAGGCTGCACATTACAGTGCGGGGCAGGCAGAGGAGGCCAGTGCCTGCTCAGGGTGACGAGAAGGGGCTTAGCAGCAGGAGAACATTCCTGTGGCTTATTGCCGTTCATTTGATCTGCTTATTGTTCATCACATAGAAAGGCACAGCCTAAGTGGAAAAGCTGGCAGGTGGGGTGAATTTTGTAAGGCAGTTTGGACTGGGAATGGAGAACTTTACAAATGCAGGTCACAAAGCACTTGAGAGGTTTAAGTATAGCCAAATAGAAAAGCCATTAGGAAAGACGTGTCAAAGAGGGTTTATGTCACTGTGGAGCTGCCCAGGGCAACGTGCGTCTCTGCGGCCCTTTGGCAAATGCAACGCCGTGGCAGAGGCTGGGCCTCTCGGTGTCCTAGCGTTGGTTGCAGGACTATTGCAGGTCATTTTGGAATTAGGCGGCTGAAAACAGCCAGTGTTTGGATGTTTTTTCCCACAGTGACCAAATACCTGGGAGATAAAACTGTGCCTCCCCCTTCGTAATCATGTCCTCAGCCAGCCAACTCCTGTGCATAAAGGGATCGTTTTCTTCATATTTGTCATCATCCTGTGTCTTGACGGTGCACACGGCGATGCGAGAATAACCTTAATGAGAAGACGATAAAGTTGCAAAAGGAGACGGTTTATCTGATTGTATTTGTTTTCCCTCACTGTCCTTTAGAAATAATTATATGTGATTTGTAGTATTTGCTGTAGCCTGGCAATATATATAGCGGCAACAGATCAGATTCAATCTCGGATGAAGCCAGAAGCTAATCAGGGTGTGGGAGAGGCATGCAGACAACATGTTCAGCCCATTTATTCAGTTATGTAATGGCCTTTAAAACATTTTCCATTTATGGTCTCTATTTAATTTACTGAAAGTCACAATGGTTTAATGTAAATTCAAGCCATAACATATTCCAGTCAGCTCAACCATAAATCAGACCAACCTTTGGTTTTCCTGCATTTCTTCTTTTATGAAATAAAAGAACATCCATTGCCTGCCTTTTAAAATGAGGCTGGAGAAGGTAAATCGCTTTGGTTACTGCACAGAACAAATCAGCTCAACGAGACTTGGTCCTCGCCCATACCACACACCACAATGGTTTAGGTATTGTTCCTTTTAGAGATATTTTCACTCGCCTTTGCATTACCTGGCTTCAGTCATGACTGAAAGAGAAAACATAGTGGAGAAAATCACTTCAGCAGCAGAGCTTTCAAGCTTCCCGTAGTTGGGAACACAGGAAGGCTCTTTTTGCAAGGTTTCCAAGTGTTTCATTAGAGGAGGTTTGGATTGGTGTCTAAATTCGTATGCTCACTGAACTAACCACAACCTTAGCTCTACTGCAAGCAAGTCATAGCAGGAGCCTCAGTAGTGTGAGCTTCCTTGTCTACCCTTGCTGTAGGGACGATTCACTCTGTTCAGACTTTCAGATCATAGGGGTCTAATGTATTGACTGAAAACACCTTTCCATGTGTGTGAAATGTGCCTTACTTGAGCCCCAGGCTCTGCACAGAGGCTCTTTGGTCCCTCCTGCCTCTAGGCCCTGCGCCGGAGCAGGAACCACAGCACTAGCTGCAGAGACTGGGCTTTGGGAAACATAATGACCTCGTTCTTGCTTAACATATCTCTGCCTCATTAGAAGGGCTTAGGAAACCACATATAAAAGATGCTAAACCCTGGGGGTGCCTCCTTTAGTTGCCACCAGAGGCCAGGACAGAGGCCGGGACCCTGCTGAGGTCTCTGGGAACTTTTCTGGGACAAGGGTGGAGGGGATATGGGGCAGCTCCCTTGCTCCCTTCCCTGGCACCTCTGAGGGCTGCCGTGGAAAAAGCTCCACTCTCTGTGGTTTGAACACTGAGCTCCTACTGTTTGGGTCTGAGAGACTCATCCCAAAGTCTGTTGGTTTAAGAGCACAGTGCAGGGAAAGCGCAATGCCGCTGGACCTATTTCTATTTTAATGAAGACAGACTGTACCCTATATTTCTTCTCTGTATTGACTTTATCAGATTGAAATCTGATGGGTCTGGTGTATTTGCAAGAGCCTTGTGTGCATTGTTCTGCTGTTTGGTTTTGATAAAATGTGGTATTGTACTTGATGTTCCTTAGCTACGTCAAACCTTGCCTCATGGCTAATGCATGGCAATAGTCCATACCACAAGTTGTGCAACACTTCGCAGCAAAAATATTGATGCTTCTTGGGGATTAAGTGTGTTATTTCAGTGTGAGTTTAATGAAAGAGAGGAAGGCAGTGTTGGAGGAAGAAAAATTTCACTGTGAAATACATTTTGGCAAGTTGATTATGAAGGGGAAAAAAGCACTCTTTATCCATTCAAGCATTATGCCCTCGCCAGTTTCTCATATTAAACTCTTTATTTTTTCACTTTTCACTTTTAGTTTCCAGCTGAAGCAAAACAGAAACAAGCACAACAAGAAAGAGCAAAATCTTTTGGCTGGAAGTCCTTCAAATAAGGCACCTAAGCAGGCCTAGAAGAGGAGTTGGCAAAAACCTGTACAATAGCTCGTCTCTTAGCAGATATTTTCAGTTAAGCCTCAAGAGTCTGGGGCTCTGCAAACCAGCCGGAGCTTTGAACACTTCTCTCAGCTGACCAAATTCCTGTAACTCTGCTGCAGTTAGCAGAATGGTAATGGAAGGGAATTGGACGATTCCGCCCTGGAAGTGCAGGGCAGGGGCCAAGGGAGACGCAGCAATCCTGCTTACAGGAATACCGCCTTGGTCGCTGTGGATCGGGGCGAGATAAGAGCCCTCTCGCAGCCACCCTTTGGACTCTGATTCATGAGCCCTGCCGGTCGTGCCAGGCTGATGGCAGAGGTGGCGAGGGCTGCTCCAGCCGCACCTCTCTGCACCGCGGAGTTATTCCCTGCCAATGGGAGCAGCTCGAGAGCCGAGTACCAGTAGCAGCCATGGGCGGACAAGTCAATGTACATTGCTGTTGTTTCTGTATTAACAGGTTAGGAAACACGTCTTTTTCCCAGAGTGTGTCCAAGTGCCCACAGAACAGCTGTAGGCCAGAGCGATGGGGACAAATCACCTTGGCCTGGGTGAGCCCAGCAGGTCAAAAATGGATGTTCCCGTGTTGAGCAACCACCTCGTCGGCAGTGATCACTCCATCTCGGGCTAAAACCAACACTCATACATATTAGAGGAATCTCTACCCACCAGGGTTTGCATGTGGTGTTTTTGCTTATTAAATTCTCGAGTCCTCGGGTCATCATTTGCATTGTGTATCTTCCTCTCTTGGGCTGACAGGTTATGGTAGGAAAACAGTGTGGCTAATTGCTCCGCTATTACCAAGGGCTCCTGAAACAAAATAGTTTGGAAAATAATCTGGAGCAGGTGCTCAGCACATGGCAAGATCAGTTGTCCAAGTAACAGGTACCGCAGCAGTACTGCTGCCTTCTGGTATTGGCCCTGCTAGCTTCTAGCCACTTCAAGGCTGCATTAGGAGCGAGGTACCTCAGATAACCTCCAGAAGTACTTCTTGTAGCTGACGTTGGTTTTATTTGCTGATGTTTTGCAGCGGTTAATCTGCTCAGTGACACAGATTGAAAATCTTAAGCACTGCAGAAAGGTCCTGCTGATACAGTGAAGTCTGGGTATCCTGCAAAGCGCAGCAAAACCTTTTCAAGCCCTACCTGAACACATCTTCTGTTGTGGGATACTGTAATCTCTTCTACTTATTTTAAAAGAACGATATGACTGTATCAGATTTTACAAGTTTTTATAGAAAGGCTAGCCATTAAATTCTGTAGGAATTTTCAAAGAAAAATGAGATCATAACGCTTCTGTTATTACTTCAGTACCTTTTTAGCCCTACAGATAATAAGAGAAAGAGAAACCTTAGCTGGTAAGAGGAAGCTGCACAACCCACTGCAGGTTCTGTGCTAAATGTGCCTGTTCCCTTCAGCCCTGGCTGCAGTCACCATCCACGAAGACCAAACAAGACCGCAGGGGAGGCAAACATAGCAGCAATCAGATAGAGGGCCCCTATGGTTTTAAAAGTAATTACTCATGTTACCTGCAGGGTTTTAAACTCTAAGTTTTGATCTGTTCTAGGGAACTTTGTGGTTGCAAGCAAAACTAGGATAAGTCTAGGAATATCAGAAATGTGACCGAAATTACTCATGAAAAGCTGAAGTGAAATAAAATAAAAATTAATTTTAGAAATCATTCTGAAGGCATTTTAAAGGGTGTTTTATGTTTATATATATGTGAAACATATAAACTGAATGTGAATGCCCAAATTTAAGGAAAAAACAACTCCAAGGTGTTGCTACCTGAGCCAATCCTGAAAAAGAATTGTCATGATTTTATCCTAAAAGCAAAACTGCAATATTCATGTCAAAGCTGGTCTGTGAAATTTAGTGTGTGATTCAGACAGATGTTCCAAGAAAATGACTTCCACATAATACAGAAATAGTCCAATTACAAATGTGCGGGAAATGGGAGTACTATCCAATTACAGGACCCTATAGTGCAGCAATATTACTTTATGCTAATTGCCTTTGCTGTTAATTCCTTAGAGTTCATTTTGTGTTTACTTTAAAGCAGGCTCATAATAAAGCATGCTCATAATGACCTGACTTTTTATAATTATATGTGTTTACATATTCTATTTCATCGATGCAAAAAAGCAAGAGAAAGAATCATACTTACCAGCAGGCTAAGCAGGGGAAATTTAAAAAAAAAAAAAAAAAAAAAGGAAAAGATTTCACAAAAAAAAAATCTTATGACAATGGACATTTATCTTTCTATCTGTTGTGATGATCTACATAAATAAATAAGGGTAACTTTCTGCTACTTTGCCTAACACTGTTTTGCAAATGTGTATGTGTTTGTTTGGATTGTGGGTTGTAATTAGGGATTTTCTAGGTGGGGAAGCTGCTGTGCTGTGACCTAGTAATTCATTGGGCAGCCGCTGCTGTCACCTTCAACCCCCATGCGTACACGCTTGGACTGCGGGGTTAATCTAGGCAGTAAAGAGGCTGCAATTACTGCATGTTAAGAGTTAAGGAAAAATTGGTAGTATGCTCTACATTCACCATTATTTTATTGCTCAATTAGTTATCTATGAAGAGAAGCTTTTAAACTGATCGAAGGATGATATTCTGTATTTGAGGGTCCATTTCTCTATTTTCTCTATAGTATTTTTTTCTTTTAAAGGTCCATGCTGTACTGACTTTATTTTAATGTTCCTTAATTGGTAATATTTATATCCATAAAAATGCATGGCAAGAATCAGGTAAGAATGATAGCTAAGTGCCTAATGGTTTTGGAGAACGCATTTATATTGCACATATCATGTTCCATCCTTTTCTAGTTGCTATCTTTTAATTGCTTGAGGGAAATATATGTATGTATACACATATACGTATATATATGCATTATATGAAAGAATTAATTAATTTATGCTTCTGAAGACAGTTTTTGGAAAGGAACTTAATATTTTCACTATTTTTAGGAGTATCGTGGATTCAGGTTTCTTAATAAATAGTTTGTTTTCTTTCTAGAGGTTATGAATCACATTTTATGCTTCTTAACTAGGAGTAGTTCATGAATAATCAGTCATGCAAAGCTGTCACACTTGGTTAAATAGCAGTCCTGTTTTACTGCTTCAGTCCTTTATATCTTTAATTATCTTTATTTAGCTGATATAAATCATTCTCGAATGCCTGCTCTCCTGGGCAGCCCTGCTTTTGCACGTATTCTGCAAAGTACTGATAATACTTCTGGAGGAAGTGCAAACCGTAATGACTGCATCTCTTTTTCTTTGGCCTGGTTATGGAAATCTTTTCTGTGCTTCTTGATTCTTTTATCCAGAATAAACTTTTCTGACTGAATGTCTTTTTTTTTTTCTGCTCTTTCTTAGACGTATTTCATTGCATTGATGCAAAAATGCATTGCTTGCATTCTCCTCTAAGTATATGCGTTTTAGTTTCTTTTATGCAACATCCCTTGTAAGAATATGTTTCTCCAGCACTTTTCTTTCTGGAACAAATCTTTGTGGGTACAATGCCTGAAATGGGATAGTGGGAGTCTTCTCCCCTTCTGTTTGTCGCTGCCTTTGTGCTCTGCAGTGTCTCAAGAGCTTTGGATCCAAAACTCCTCCACACAGTCAGTCTCTACTCAACATCAAGATACTCTTTTAGTTAAGAAAGCCATTCATGCAGAAAGGCTTTGATAACTTCATGGGATAAACATTACTGTCATAACAAATGCCTGGAAAAGCCATTTGGCTAACAAACCGTCTCAATCAGACAGTTGTAATGAAGAAGTGATGATGGGTTAAAGTTGTAGTAAATAGAAAAGCCAGTTGAAGACTGCCAAAATGCATTCTGGCTAACACGAATGTTGCTTTCCATTTATTTTCTCATAATCTATCTGTCACAGTGGACAGACAGATTTGCTAATGGCAAATGTCTGCAAATTAAATGCTACTAATTCCCCCAAATGAAAGGAGCATGTCTTGATGCAAAAAGATAATTAGACTCTAAAAATTGTTTTGCAAATGTCTGATGGAAAGACAGACAAAACTGAAAGAAGTTAAACTAGCTGGATTGTTTCAGAATGATAATTTATTTAGATCTATTACCTCTAATTGTCTCCTCTTTTTTGCATATGTATTATTATATAGACGTGTATATATGAATACATACAAATGATTATAGCTAGGAAGATGGAGTCAGGTGTGCTTTATTTATAATCCTGTCACAAGCTTGTGGCCTAGGAAAGGTATTTCATGTCCCAGTGCTTTGGACTAAGCAATATGTGAAGATGAGAAGAGCTTTCCCTCTCCCTTCCTCCTTGTCCCCTCCAGCTTTCACCCTATCTGTTTTCAAATTTTCCCTTGAAACTTTTGGCTCATGACTAACATGGCAACATCCCTAAAAACAGTAGCTCCCATGAAAATACCTGCTACGGACAGGCTGCATAATGTCAGGCATATCAACATCTCATTAGCACCCTAAGCCTGCGGTGCGTCGCCTGACATCAGCGCCGCATGCAACCCGACTGGCAGAGGCTGCTGTTCTTGCTGTTCTTGCTTTCGCAAATTCCTCTTTACGTGGTCATTGCCAACTGCACAAAACTGATACGCCTTTTTCTTTTATGAAACAAAGGGGATATTATTGGACCGGCTGCTGATAACAATATGTTGTTATTTGCATATCTAAATGCTGGCTTGTGAGTAAGAGCTGTCAGCTTGGGAATGGGTGGGTTTCTGTTAAAATGACTCAGAGTGTCGCTCTGCTTCGTATGGGAGCTTGGGTGAATAAGAGTCACGGAGGAGCCTCTTGTAGGTGTTCAGAAAGGCAGGAGACAGTGTTCTCAGGGTGAGAAAACCTCCATTGCTCAGTATGCAGGAATAAAGCCTTTGTTTGCTCTAATGTGAGTTTTTTTGTGGTGCTCCACAAGAACCTCGATGTTTTTTTCATGAAAGAATGTTTCAAAAAGTTTCATAGAAGCTTTCCTCATTTTTTAATTAGTTTTGGCACTTCAGAGCCTCAACAATGTCAAAACTTACGACTCCGGCCAAGTCTGCTCCTTTGGTTTTCTAATGCAAATGTGCCATCTTCTCCAGGCCTGAGACAGTGCAGCTGGCAGGATTAGTTATGCCCTGATCTGCATATGCTACTCCTTTGGTTCCAGTCCACTTCCAGTGAAGGGCAAACCCTTCATTCTCTTCTCTACCTCTTGGTCCTCCACTTTTTTAGCAATAAACATCAATGGTCCCTGCTGCTGCTCCTGTGAGGTTTCCAGCACATAACATTTCTTCCCAACTTGCTTGTAAAGTTGCTGCTTTGCACGTTATACTGGGTCCAACAGTGCTAGTCATACAGGGCAGGGATGATATACTGCTTATTTATTTCATTGCTTACAGATCAGCCTCCAAATTAAAGCCTGGTGCCTACGCAGGCCCTCAGGAACCTTTAAAGGGAAAATCCTGAGTAAAAATCAAAACACCCCAAACTCTTTATGACCTGTAGTCCTGTTCCTTGTTAAACAGGTGTTTCTGACACTGGAACTTCAGGTACTTTTTACACCTGCTCCAGGCTTTGGAGATGGCCCAAATCTGCTTTGAGAAGACCCTTCTAAGGCATACATATGTTTTGCTGAGCCATCACGTTGTATGTCCATGGGCTCAATGATCTCCATCACTTCCTGGCAAAAGGGTCCATCCTTCCTGTTCCTCTGAGGAACAGGGACCTTTTGCCAAACCTGAGAACTCTCCACCCAGGGGAAAAAAAATAATCTGGGGAATTTCTATCAATGTGGCAGAAGAGGATGCTCTGCTTTTAGCTTAAGAGAAGATGCCGCCATGGTTTGCCTCGGCTCAGATGAAGGACATGGTTTCTGTGCCCATCATACCCATATTATTCCCAAGTTTCATTTTTGTGGGAGAGAGTCCTTGAGGTGACATGCAGAGACAGCAGTTTCACCCTGCTCTGAATTTGCATGTATATAACAGTGTCTGCAATCTGTTTAAGGGCTCAAAAACTCCCTTGTCAATGGTGTGTATATACGTGCCTATCCCCAGCATAGCAGTCCATAACAGCAGGATTAAGAATCCTGGTATAGTGGTGCTTTTGGTCACAGCCCTGGCAATCAAGCAATGGAGGTGACCTATCTGACACTTCAGGAACTGCAGAAGAAAAAGATTAGGGGTAAAAAAAAAAAAGTGAGGAATAAACAGCTGTACGCAAACCCCCATCATTCACCGGATCTTCTCCCCTGTGCTCTTAGTGCCTGCAACATCCATGCCTTTCCCCTGGCACTCTCACTCTAAAGGGACGAATGAAAACATGGGACCTAGTTTGTTACTTTGCTTAGTGGACACATTCCTGATCAATCTCTGGGAGATGTTTCCTGCCCTAATATCTAACAAAGCTAATCACATTTTCATGGTCTACTCCGCATTTCATCGTTCCTCAGGCTGTCAGAGTAAATTGGAAAAGTCACCATGTGAGCACTTCTACAGATAACTCCTCTTCTTTTCTGTGTACCAGACAGGTGATGGACATCTCTGTTTTAGTAGCGCCTTTTAAAGAGGTAGTCCAGTTGGAGCTGGCGGGGTTTGTGGCATGGTTGAAGAGTCAATCTGTGGCTGGTGGCTGCTCTCAGGTCTGCCTCTTCCTTAGCCACCTGGCCAGAAGGCATCTTTAGTTTCTGCAAAGTAACCATGAGCAACTCTGCAGACCACTAAAAGCTCTTAGCGTGATGCATGAGCCAGGGTGGGCTACAGGAAGGCATCATTGCTGCCCCATAGGAGGACAGAGAGGTGTGAGAGGACAGGGGACATCTCACAGCTGTGCTGCGACTGGCCCAAGAGTGCAGCAGTGAGTGCCAAGCGATTTAGGGCAGCTGAGCACTCCAGGTGCTGTGCTGAGTTAGAGAGGGGGAAGCAGGTAAGTAGGCTCTGCTGAGCCACGTGGAAAGCTTTGATCCTGCAGCTCCCCTCGGATGGGCTTAGGTGGTGATTGTGGCTGTGTGTACAGCCTGGATCAGTGCCCAGGTACTTCCTGTGGTTCCCTCTGTGCTGGGAGAAAGGCATCCTCCAGGAGGACATCCCTGTGCTTCAGGGGCAACTTGAGCAACCTGGTAAGAGTGGGTGTCCTAATTGTGCTGCAGAGCTTGTGGCAGGCAAGCCCTCTGTAAGAGTATTTGAGTGCTAGGAGAAGATGTAAATGTATAGTGATGTAAAGCAGTGAGTGCTGCCTTACTGCATGTGCAGGGGAGGATTTGGCTCGCTCTAAGTGGGGAGCAGTGCTCCAGGCTCCTCTGGTTTGCATGCTGGCTGCTGTGGTGTGCGGAGAGCCAAGCGCTCTTGACTTCTCCTCTCTGCCGTGCTCCAGAGCAGGCCTGTCTCGCAACGCCCCGAGGTGCCCCGGCACACAGGCTGTGTGAGCAGCTGCAAAGATGAGTTCTCAGAGCTCAGCGAGGGCAGCCCGTAGGTGCAGCCCTTCTCCTCCCTGGTGTGCGGGGTGAGAGGGCTCTGGCCTGGGCTGCAGGCAAGATCGAGCAGCTGATGATGCCCTCTAGTGACTGCCCAAAGAGGATAGGAACGAGGAGTCACTGCCACGGCTTATTTTTATTATTATTATTATTATTTTTTTTTTTTCTTAGTTTAAGACCTGTGATGGCAAAGAACTAAACTTCTATTTTTTTTCCTTTGCTGCCAGACTGAATGCAATTATAGTGTTTATTGCAGCAGCACGTGAAGTTGCTTTCTCAAACCTTTTGTTAAAGAACGATTTGTATAAAAGAAAGCATATAGCTCTATTAGTTTGCTCATAAATGAATTTGCTCATTAGCTTGCTTATTTAAACAAAAGTACTAACTTTTCATACAAACATGTGTGATCATGTTATCACTGTTTCCTTGCCATGAGACGGCCTGAAAACAATGTTAAAGAATACAGTAACTGGATCTCTTCCCTGCACTTAGTTGATTTTGTCTAACTTCTCAGAAAGTCTATATGGTTTCTTGGATTTTTCTTGCCGAGTTGGATGGAATTTGGATCAGGCATTTTATAAGACTTTTGTTAGCTATATCGGCAGCATCCTCTGAACCAAAGAGATGAGTTCTTTGCAGGGAGTGCAGGAATGATTTGTGTATGTGTAAAAGGTTGAGAATCGCCAGCTTTTCATTCAAAAGAGCTCTAATTTGCTCAAGCCCTCCCTTAGCTATGCCCCTGGATTTTCATTGAGCCCTTCCTTCTAGAGAGGTGGTACAGTTTTATTGCATTATTATTTTTTTTTTCTCTCCCCCTCCCGCCATCTGTGACACTTTTTTGCTGTCCCTCTAAATAGAAAGGAGATCACTGTGACTTTTTTTTTTAACACTACTTCTATTCACTTTCTACCTCCTGAAAAGAAAGCCTCTTTTCTGAGATCTATTACACATGTGCATATTAGTTAACCCTTGCTCCTGGATTACAACTGTGTCTCGCTTGTTGGTATCTAATCCCTTGGGAAAGGCACTCATTGGTATGAGCATTGTGTGTGTTTTTTCTGCCCCCCCAAAAACATGACAATCTAACAAAACTTGCAGATCATCTCCTAGGTAAAATTATAATAGCTTTGTGGTTGTTTCCTTTCTGGCTTGGCCCCAGACAGAGATGAAGAAAGGGGGAGAAGAGGATAACCCTTCTGTGTTCCACAAATGAGCTGCCATCCTGTGGCACAACTGCTGTGCTTCTTACTAGTTCACTGAAGATGTGCAAATGACTAGGTGTGATAGTGTGATGGTAAACATAAATATTTTACCTTTTTCCATGTCCTCATCTTCCTGGTTTGCTCCATTCCTTTTGTCTCCAGATACCTAGTCTGCAAGATGCCTAGGTGAGGACTGTCCTCTTGCAACATGGTTTTCTCCTGGCTCAGCCTCAACCTTAGCCCTAGCTGCAGCCAGTTAATCCTGGGATTAACACTGTGTCAATGAGAGGTGAATGACTTGGAGGTGGCTAGCAAAAGGAACAGAAGTGGTAGGGAAAAGAAAAGCGAGAGAGGTATCCATGTTCCTTACTGAGCCACATTCCTGGTGGCTCAGTCCTGCGCCCTCCTCCCAAGGGCTGGGAGAGAGAGACAGTGAGTTTGCGGGAGGTGAATGATAAGGAGAGGGAGAAAAAGGGTGTTGGAAATGAGACCGCTGGAAAACAAGCACATAAAGATATCTGAGTGTTTCATCTTGGCTGCCACTTGCAAGTGACCATCTGAAATACTCTGAGGGTATTAATTAGATTAGCAACGAGAATGCAGGGGGTGGAAAAGTGGGACAATCTGTTTGTGTTATGCCTGTCAGCACATATGATCTCTGTGTTAATTCGGGGAGGCGTCTGTTTTGCCACTTACTGAGTCCTGGGTGTTCCTTAGAGGTGCTCTGAGGGGAAGCAGATGCACTTCAGTAGGAATAACACTAATCTATATTTTACTGCTTGCAGATTTAAATTGGGAGAGGGTTCAAACTGTGCTAGGTGCTGTACTAAAAGCTCCTGTACTGATACTGCATCTTGCTCCTAGGACTTCCCCTGTGGGACGCTAGAGTGAGTTATTAAATACATGGAGGTGTCTCCATCTGCTTGGTGTTCAGAATCCTCGAGTAAGATGGTCAATTGTCAAAGTTAATCCTATGAGCAAAATCATACTTTGGGGGATACAGACTGTCTATTTGCTTTGTGTTTAGAGATCCCTAAAAGCTAGACCTGATTTGTTGGTGCCACTATTTTGATATTTTGAACCTTTTTCGGTTTGGTTTGATATTCGGTTTGATATTTCGAACCTTTATAGTCACACAAAGTTTCTGAATGACGGACTGAGTTCATGCAAGTCCTGAAGGAGGAGAAAGCAAGCCTCTGCTGATCAGCTGAAATAAGCAGGTCTGTTTAGGACAACCTTTGCGCAAGTCTAAGGCACTGATATATATTTTCATTGGCCTTCCTGTCTGTGCTTTGGGACCTCCCTTCAGTGATTACTCTGGCCACTGGGAATTGTATTTCTTAAGGATATGCCTACAGCTCCCCTAGGGGACTTTCTCAGTGTGTTGTTTCCTCACATTACAGCTGTTTGAGATACAGGGGCAGCACCCTACACCTGCATATCTGCTCAGGGAGGGGGTCAGAAACAGTGATGTAGAAGCAATTGGCCCTCCCCAGGTATGGGCCAAATACTGGAGCAATGATTGATAATAGCCAGAGGAAACGTCTCGCTGCCCTGTCCTTTCTCCCCAGGAAAGAAGAAAGACCTCCTTTAATGAATTGGCAATGATTTCCACTAAGAGGTGCTAGGGTAGGCAAGTTACTAGGATAGATGTTGAACTTACCCCACTCCAAAGGCTTATCAAAGGTTTAATGTCTTGTATCTTCCGAGTTGAAAACTGTCTTTCTGAATGCTTGCAGTCTTACATTTTGTTAAGTATAAAGTAGTAATCTTTGCAGATTGGGTCTCTTTAAAGTATCTTGGCTTGGCTGTTCAAAGTCCATCACTTTGTAATTTCTTGATTTTTTTTTCCTTCATTCTTCTCCCAGATGTAGTTTCACGGGTCAAAATCAACTTTAATATTTTCTTAAGGCCATCCTACACTGTCTCAGCTACATTTTTAACTAGAAATGGCATTTGCTGCTGTTATAGTGATCATCTTAAGTCCACTTACAGGGTCTTCTTGGACCTCAGGCTGAGAAACTGCTTTAAAGGAATCAACAAAACTTGCTAGATATTGCAGACCAGGTCTTTAACCTCTGTTGTTCCTCGTTGCACCATTGCACTTATCAGAATTTCAGCCTCTCAGTTGTTAGCACAGGCTAGCTTCTTTCAATACAGAGTTTTTTTTTTTTTTTTTCTTCCCCCTCTCCCACTCTATTTGGCCCATGAATGCCAGGAAAGAAACTAGCTTTTGCCTGGTAGTGATTATTTAACCCCTAATTGTTCACAACTGCTGCTTTTTCCCTTTTCTATCTTGTGAGCATTTTGACTTGCTTCCTCTTGAGGACTTTGCAACTTCCTAGACAAGGCAGCCTCATCAATTTTAACCTTTATCAGGTTATACTTTTAGATCACTTCCCTACAGTTACTTTTATTGCTTAGAGCTCCTTCGGTTATTTTAGCTAAGTGTTGCAGCTAAGGCAAAATAGCATAGAAAATAAACTCAAAAGTTTGAGCTAGGAAAAATAAAATTGTCCACAGTATTTAAGTAATATTTGATGTTTTTATGATGTATTTCATGTGCCAGTAAGTCTTCAAAACTCCTGGTTTTGTGCAAAAAAAGCAGTCGTCTTTTCTTACCATTCTTAACCTGACTATAACCATGGAAGGATGTAGGGCTGCATGATGATGCTTGTACTGGAGAGCTTGTATTTTGAATGTAATATAAGAAATGTCACCCGGTCACAGAAAAGGAAAACAAAATTAATGGGTCAGTTTTTCCAACTTCATACTAAGCAAAATTTAGACCATGTCAGCAATTTAGCCTTTTTTTATAGATATCACAACTAAGGAAGATGATAAAATGTGTGAATGAGTGAAAATTTTAATTTATTGCTTTTTGTGCTACGTCTGAAAACTGGATTAGCCAGCAGGAGGTTAGTGACTAAAGCCTTTCCAAGGGAATTGGCAGTAGACGAATCCTACGTTTAAACCAGTTGTTCTTTGTCTGTTGATATATCACAAAAAGGCTGAAAGGAATAGGTCTGTGCAGGTAGTGAATTTGGCTGCAAAGCCTTGATGACTGGTGAGGGTATGCAGAAGGGCAAGAGCCTATATTGGATTTGCATAACTGACAGTTGAAAAAACAGCACTTTCAATTATAAGCCGAAAAGATAGTGTACAAGAAACACTGAGATAGAGATTCCTTTAATCCTACACTCAGTCACATGATGGAACAGGACCACACTTTGAGCCAATCTGATCTTCTTCCCATAGATATGGAATTCTGCTGCGATTCCCTAATTGCTGTGGAATGCTGGTAATAACAAGTGGGGTTTATCACTTCATCTGCATTTTACAGTATTAGAATATTTTACATTTCTTTAGTCTCATTTACCATGGGGAATTTAAGTTACCTGACTAATGAAGCCACATGACCAATATTCATGACTAATATTCCCTTTTCAGGAGCATATTGTAAAGGTTAGGAATGCCTGAAAATGTATTGCAGCCTTCAGTTAGTTAGAGCTATTTACTTTAACTCTAAAACTATCTTTATGGCTTGTGCAAAATTCTTCATCCCTGCTTCCAGAAGTTTGGACCTGCTCTGAAGAAATTCACATCAGAAGTTTCTTTAATGGTCTAAACACAAAACAAGCTTTTTTAGGCTTTCAAAATTGTAGTATATGCGCTCAAAAATCTTAAACTTTAAAGAAATACTCAAG
>NW_010589315.1:796-16786 GCF_000705375.1 Tinamus guttatus | reverse complement strand
GATTCTGGCTCTCTGAATGCTAATGTGGTTGTTAAACTATGGACTACACATTCAACGATTCCTTCCAGAAGCTGCTTCTGCAACGTAAGGCATTCACCTGCTCCTTAGCTGATGGCACTGAGATTTGAGCTAAGACTTACATTTACTCAAATTTGTAATGGTATAAAATCAAATTATTTATGAATACTTTTTTAGTGAAATGTACTTTTTTTTTAAAGCTTGATTTCAGTTTCTCAGAGTTAAGACTTAAGGTGGTAGCTCTTCTATTGCTTTCCCCTGGTGAGATTTTTCTATAATATTGAGTGAAAGTGTGTCATGTTGACTAATTCTAAATGCTGTATTATTTACCTATTCTTTCATTCACAAAGCATAAAATACATGCTCGGTCTGGATGCTGATTACTGGACAGTAGCAAGGAATACACAGTAGCAAGTACAAGACAGTAGCAACTGAATACACAAAAAAGATAGAGATTTTTCTGTTACAGTAGCAACTGAATACACAAAAAAGAGATTTTTCTGTGTGCCTTGAATTCTCTCTGAGGAGGTGTTTCACATATAAGAGTACACAGTATGGGCAGCACAATTGGTCTGTCCATTACACTTAAGTGTGCAGACCATGTAGTGCCTGTTGAGGAAGAGGAAACAATTTCTAATTCCATGAACATTCACTTTCCTAGTAGCACAGTTACTCTTATTTCTATAAATGCATTATACATTATGACCCTAAAAGTATAAATTGGACTCAAAAAAGAGGAAGTTTTGGATGGAATTGCAGCAAGGGGTTGGTGGGAGCTTGGGATGCTGGAGCTGCCTGACTTCTTGTTTCTCCCCATCACCTCCCAGTTATTCTGGAGGATCTACACTGAAATTACCAACTCCTTTCCCACAATTTATGGGCCATGCGAAGAACACTACTGATCCGAGCTGGACTGGAACAGTTATTTATCCACTTAGCTGTGGGAGATGACGTTATTCCAAGTTCCTCCTTGTGGTCCTGGCTGTACTTCACCAGTTTCTGCGCCGGTGCCTGTACGCGCGATGAACCTATCGCAGCAGTGGTTTAATGGGTATAAACAATCAGGCAATTATAAATCAATGAGCTCTGTAACTCTGGCATTATAATAATTACATTTTAAAAGGCATTACTTAGTTACAACTCAGAGATTATTTACAGGCAATAATTAAGGTCAAATGGACTTCCTCCTGTTACACAGAGTATTTGTATGAGCAGCATGTCAAGCAATAATTAATTTAAGGCAAACCTAATTGCATATTGTACTGAAGCGTGTCATTAGCCTAGAGAATAGGATCTCGTATCCATGTGTCTATCGTTGGTTATATTTTAAGCAAAAAGTTTTTTTTGTTGTTTGTTTTTTAAAAAGTGTATTGGCCGAATATGTCTCACCTCTGTGTGCTTCAGGGTGTTTTATTTAGCCCACAGGAAAGGGAATAAAGTAACAGGAAAAGGTGTGTGGCATATTCTGTAGATTAAGCAATCTTATGAGGAAAGAATAGATGGGGAAAAAAATAGCGCAATCTTTTTACAGGATGCTTCCATACAGTATATTTCCCAGTGCTTTGTCTGGTCTAGTTTGCAAAGATGCAAATTATGTCAGTTTTATTGCTTCCCTTAGGGGAGATTATTCCAGTCTAATAGCATTCAGAGTTAGGAAATTTTACTGATGTTCAAGTTGTTTTTCTTTACCTGACTTTACCCCATTGCTCCTAGTCATAAACTCCCAGAGGCAATTCTAGGCAGTTCCTCTCCTTCCTGGGTGTTCTGAGCCAAGCAATACATAGGATTTCTTTTAATCTTTTATCAGTTGGGCTAAGCGATGGACACTCAGACTTCTAGTCTTGAACACAGTCTAATTTCTGCTCTTGTTCATGCGTATGCCCATGTCCACGTGGAGGTAGGCCCACTTGCTAGTGGGTCACACAAGATGATGTCCCACCCTTTGTACTTGTTGGGTGATGGAGCACGCTTTAGAAAATGGAATTCTCTTCCACTTAATGGCATGGAACAAGCAGCACTTGTTAACAAACATCCTGGTTACTGTGCCCCATGTTTGCTCATCTGGATGATGTTTGACCTGTCCTCTCCCTGAAGGGCCCTGCCAAATTCTCCTGATGTTGTATTACCAGCACAGGCCTCCTGTGTCTCATAGCTGTTCACCTGGGTAACTCTGTCACCTCTTAGTGCCCTTTCCTGAAACAGGATCAGTGCATTTCAGCTTTGGCAGACTTGGTTATTCCCTTGGCTTTGCAGCCATCCTGACTGGAGGTGACACCGATGAAGAGATAATACCCTTCCTTTTTGGCAGCAGCAAGCGTAGTGCACAAGCTTCTTTCCAGGCTGACAAGCTCCACTTCCTTAAATCATTCAAAGTCATCTGCCTGTTGTTCTTGCTCTCCCAGAACCAACTTCCTGGGCCTGGCGTATTTGTTGAAGTGGGATTCTCAGCTTTAGGCTCAGTTTTCTAGCTAAAGTGCTAGAACACTAAAGATGAGCGTTGAAGGTCTCTTGCAGACCGTTCTGCTTTCCTTGCTCAAGGCTGGTGTTCCCTCCCTTGCTGCTGGTGGTAGCTGTGGCAGTGCAGTGTTCAGTGATGAGCAGCTTGTGATCTGGTGCATCCCCTGCCTCCGTGTATTCAGAGAGGTTCTCCAGGTAGTCATCCCTGGTTCTGTTCTTGTAGAGCTGAACCCTTCTGTGTACGAGCAGTGTGTTGCGCTCGACCCCGTTATGAAACTGCAGTCAATTTTTCCTTCAGATCATCTCTAATGTCCTTATTGATAACTAATCAGTTAGGATCTCTTCCTGAGGCTGTGCTCCAGTATCTTATTCAGAGATGAGGATTTGTAAAATCTAGTTGTAGTATTCCAAATTTCAAAAGAAGAGTGTGCAAATACTATGAAATAAAATCAAATCTGGTATTAAAGTTGCAATACTTTTTAATAGGGAAATTTAGCATTAGTTTATAAAGCAATATATATGAAAAAGTAAACATAATGCCTGCCTTATGAACAGATGCTATGGAAAAATGACTTGACATGTTCTTGCAATATAAAACTTCCAAATAAGTGGGATGAAATATTTCACACAAAGGCCACCTATGAAGCCATTTCACTTAATAACAAAATGAAGTGGCTATGTTCCAAAGCTCCTACATTTGTTTTTCACTTCACAAAAAATGTGTTTTACAATAAGATTATTTTTGTAGGGGCGTATGGGTATATCTGGAACTCAAACTAAGTGGGGGATACTGTAATAATCTTTAGCATAAATATTTCAAAGGGGGCAAGACTTTTCAAAAAGCTTGGCTTTCATTTAAGAACAAAAATAACTAGCAACATGCTTAGCATTTTAGCGCATGTGGCTTTGGGCACTTCTAAAAATTTGCCTATAGAGGCAGATGCTGAATATTTGAAGAAAAGACTATCCTTGAGCTCTTTAGAAAATCTGGCTACATTTTAGACAAATGCCTGTTCTATGATCTGTTGCACTTTGATACACCAAAGCTTCACGTGCTATTTGATGAACTGCTTGTTGTCAGATGTTTATCAGTTGTTAGCTGGCTTTAAAAATAAAAGCAGAGGGGGGTATCTCTATATTTTGTAGAGATGTAGATAGACTTTGTATTTAGAGGAGGATAGATTTAATACTCAGACATAACAGTTTTGAGCAGCCAGCCAATGAATTAATCAAACTTGTTGGTCCTGAGAGGACCTGGAGCACAGAGTCCAAGCACAGGCCTGGAGAGCCCTGTGCACATTCCAACCCTTACTTGCACCAAGGCCGTATAGCTCTGCTAGTGTTACCAAGAAATATTTGCATATGTTTTTTCTACTACCGACTAGGGAGAAAATGCTATTGCCTTTTATGGTGACGCAGGGAATCAACAGTCAGTTTGTAATGTACATTGAAGATAGGGACTGTAATTCATACCACTGCAGAATAAATTACTGCCAATAAAAGAATATGTACAGCTGGATGAACCTAATATCTTAAAGTGCTGATTTGTAAATATTATAAACAATTGCGATATTTAAAATCAAATTCAGGTTTAGCATACAGCTCACGAAGTCTTCTGGATGGCATTCATGTTTTCCAGGTTATGCTGCTATGAGGCATCATCTATTTTTTCAGTCCTGCAACTGCCAGTAGTGGGAACCTGGAAACTCTTTACTGGCCTCCCACTTTCTCCAATATATCTGAAGTGATTAATACCCATTGTGTGTTTAACAATGACAAATTTGTAGCCATGTAGAATTTATGAACATATATATATATGTATAAAAACTTATTCATGTCCACATTGGACGGACAGCTGTACCCGCAGGTGTCCTAGGACTGCTAATTGAAGTACACCCTGCTCCAAACTCTCATGTGGTCAGCTGGCAATGCCTGAAAGGGTGCTATTGTGTCCCTTTTCATCCTCTTTCTGTATGCAAAAATGGCTCAGTGTTATGAACATCTGCATATCTAACTGCACTTGAGAAGGATATTAAGTACACAACAGTAGTAATAATTTACAGCACTAGACGGTTAGCTTGCTTTCATATAATCTACTAGTCTTATCCTGATTAATCAGTATTTAATTCTGCATTCCACATCTCTATTGACCTTAAAAAATATTTTTGCTACCAATCAGAAAATTGCATACAGGAGGAATTATTTGAGATCTTATTTGGATGATTAATTGCTTTGCTTTGCAGCTCAGTGGGAGGGATAAACAGTTTTCAATGCATCTCTCGAAGTTATATGAAAGGGTTTTCTGAGCCACAGAAGTGGCAGAACTGACTGTGGATGCAGTGCTCTAGGCTTCACGATAGAAGAAGACATCAATACTTCTAAAAAGTTGTTTGTTTATTGCTCAGCTTCTTTCCAAAGACTGTACAAGAGATGCCTAGATATAGCAGCAAGGAAAAGATATGATTGTGTAATAGATATGGTTTAGGTTGAGTTTTAATCTTTACTGAATCTTCTCACTAAATAGTGAATGATATGTGGCTGATGGAAGAGATATAGGAAAGAAAGAGCAGCTGGTGTTTTGACTGATCCTATAATATTATAATTATGTTTGTAAACTTGTGCCAAGTGCTCTAACAACTCCAGCTAGGTTTTATTTTATGTGCATGTAAATAAATAGAAGTTGTGGTTAATTTCCCTGTTTCCTGAAATAAGAGTTTATATGTGTTAGTGAAAACAATGTTAATTGAGACCTAGAAAAAGACACCTAACACTGGAACTGAGCAGCTAAAGTAATGGGGTGCTTGAGAGGGTGACTGAGCATCTAGAAATAAGGTGAATTCTTATCTGAATTCACTTCAGATATATTGCAGGTTATTTATTGACTGTCAGAAGTCTGGGTGTGTGTTTTTAATAAAAACATGAAAGCCAGGAAATGACTAAATACAGTCTTCAAATCCATATGGCACGAACATATAGTGCAGGCAAGGTCTGGAGCTAGCATGGCTGTATATCACATGGGTGAGCTGCTAATCATTTGAAAAATGCATTATAAATTCATGGCAAAAGTTAAGCAGTAGCAAATGCATAGCTAAATGTATAAGGAAGAGACTGAACGTAAATGAAGTGGTGGTGGGGAGCGGATGCATATGAATTTTGTGATTCAGCTGCTCGAAAGCTTGGCTGCAGCAGACTTCATCCCTTGCCACACCGCATCAGTAAGGGCAATCTGGGCAACTGATCTGGCCCAGGTTCAAACCTGTGGTTAAGGGCGACTGGTGGGGGGGAAGTCCCTGACTGATGGGAAAGGGAGGCTCCTGGCCAGGACACAGGACTTATGGATGGAGAGTCAAAGCTGGAACTGCATCCAGGGAGTATCTGGAGAAGTGGGGTTAGGGCATGGAGGGGAGGAGAGAGGTCATGGCAAGCACACCCACAGAGCTCTAGGAGCTCTTTAGTTATTTCATTCTTATGAGATTATTAAACATCTCAATTTAGATCTAATTTCACTCAAACATAAGTAAAATCAGATATAACCAACATGGTATTATCAGCTCGCAAGTAACTGTTTCTTCCTTCCTTGCTTTTATGCTTTCTGTGGAGAGAAGTGTAGGCTGCCTTAGATTCAGTCTTATGGAAAAGAAACAGTCATGCTCTCTTTTGCACTCACACAAAATAGAAAAGTTTATATTTACCTGTTCTAAACATCTGGTAAGCCCCTAAAACCTTATAACAGATCTCTCAATTTTACCATCTCTGTGAAGATGGTTCTTGTGTAATTTGCGTTTCAACATCCAGCTTTGCTTTCTGGAGTGCAGCCCTACTGGAGCACAATCAATTTTGGGATAAACATCGAAGAGGATATAATTATATGTACTTGCAAGAGATGAAGATTAAAACTGTTTTCCAGTTTATAGTTGTAAATGGGCTAGAGTCAATTAGCAAAATTATCTTCTACCATATGCTATAACAATTAATTTATTAGCAAGGAGTGGTCACCTCATGCAACTTTTAGCCAGTTCTGCTTCTTCCAGTGCTAGACAGAAGTCTTAAATCTTCTCTCCCCTAGCAGCAGAAACCAGTTATTGCCAAAATCCATAAATCTGATGCCTCATCCTTCTCTAAATCCCTCCTCAAAACCTTTTGCTGCTGTGATGCTCAGGAACCACTCCCATTAGGTAGGCAAGTAGTGAGCTGCAGTAAATTCTGTTTGCTTTACAGTTATTCAGTCTTTCCAATCCACTCCCACCTTGTAGTTTATCTGTTCCATCAGTCTCTTTTATCCTGGGTGATAAGAACCGCTGGATCTCTGATGCGAGAGTTCTTTCTTATTATTGTTTGCAAAACACCCAGGTAAATTAGGCCCTTTCATTGGGGTTTCAAGGGTGCAGTGATAATATAAATAGTAAACAATAACTCTGTAAGATTAGCACTATCTCTAACCCCAAACTCTGAAAGTGAAGCTTCAGGAGTAGATGATTTGTAGTGCCCTTAGAGGAACTGAGTGGTACAGATGGCACTGAGCGACTACAACTGAATTTTGCTGGCAAATCCCCAAATCTAGTAGCACTGGACAGGGCCTCTGCATGTTCAAGTCTATACAGCTCGCTCTCAAATGCCAGAGTAGGGAGTTGGTTCAACAAGTACCTCTACCATAAGATGATTTTTATCACATCAGTGAATTAACTTCCTCGCATTTGGGTCTGGTTCATTTGCTCTTACACTAGTAGGAGCGGTCTAGTCAGACATGGTGTACAGCAAAAGTGCTGCTTCTGCACTGATGTGGCTTAGGACTCAAATGCAGCCTGGAATCCCTTACGTTGGAGCCACATGTTCTCAGCACAGCAGCCTATTTTATCCTGCAGTGAAAGGATCTCATAAGAGAAGCAGAGTAAGACTCTTAATTAAACCTGGTAAGAGAGGTTATAGGTCCTTAGAGGTGAAAGTCTTGGGTCATAACCCCAGTGTGGCATGGCTTTTAGCATGTCACCTTGGCGGTGATATCAATAACTGGGTCAAAACCAGCAATAAAAATGAATACCTTGTGCATCACTGAGCCAGGAGGAGAACATTATGTCTTTGGAGACTTCTCTGTAACTGGTCATACCTGTTCTTAAAATGAGCACATTCCCTGGGAAGCATTAAACGAAACAGACCTTACCTTAGTGTCTAATCGTAAAAAATGACAGGCTGGGTTAATTATTACTTGGTAATTCTTTATTTAAACTTTGTACTAAGATTCATTTGCAGTAGGTTCTTTCATGCAGAACATAAGATATAATTGTGTACAGAGTGGGTGTGGTGTTTCCCTAGGTCAAGTAAGGAATATTTTGTTTATATGCTTGCCCTGTATGAAAAATGTGTGCTGTGCTTGTACAACACAGTTTAGAAGGTAGTTTAAATTAGTGAGGAAAATAAATGCCTTGGTATTTGGGGGCCGCTCTACTCGGCCCTGTATATAAGGGAGCAAGAAACAATTGTTTGCTCAGTAGTGCAGTGAGTTAAAACCTTCCAGATGCAGTCTAGGGCCTAAGCCTTCTCCCCTCCATATACCAGTACTTCTGACTTAGTTGGCCATCTTGTACAGCTTGTTAAAAACATGTCAGGGGCCAGAATTAGCTTCCAGGGTGTTCATTAGTTGTCCCTAACTAGGATGGAAGAAACAGAGTTCTGTATAAACCATTTTGAGTTGGATAACCTCACCTTTCTTTCTGCCTTCAAGAATACTGTCATAGACAATACCTCACCGGGTCACCAACCAAACTGCGTGTGCATTTTTAATACTTCACATATTTTGTTCTTGTGCAAGGGAATATGAAACTGACTGGGCATGTGGAATGATATATATGCACAGAAAATTGGAAGTCACTTTGGCAAGTTCTGGTTATCTTTGTTAGAAAATTATGCAGTGTTCAGAGAAAGTGGAATGCTAATAAGTTCCCAAAGGTCTGGCTTATTCTTCTACTTGGATTTTAATCGGGTTTCTGATGGAAACAAGAGGATCTATCTGAGACTGATATAACTAGATGTCAACATCATTTAATTTCCCAGGCATTAAGGGCTTTCCTTTCCGCCTTCCCCCCCCCCCCCCCCCCCCAAAAAAAAAAGTCTGCTCTTCACAGCTGCTGTCTTATCAAAATATTTTTTTTCTTCTCTCTCTCCCTATGGAACTCTTACAAATTTGGATTTTTAATCTGGTGGTATCTCCCTTGGTATTTGCTCTTGATTTTTAGAACAGCAAAAAGCTCACTCCATCTGTGGATGGGTGAATGCATCTCAGTCTTCAGGCTGACTCAAGTCAAGTCATGGCTGGATGATGTCTGTTAGTAATGTATGGGCCAATATAGGTGAGGCATAAATGCCACAGCACTGACAACTTTACTGGTTTCCAGCGGGAGCATAAGGGAAGAAGAGGAACTACTTTCATCCCAATGGATCAAGAATAACATGCTTAGTCTGCTGCTTCCTTTGCTGTCTGCCTGTAGCAGCCATCCCTGGATGACTGTCCTGGGGATGGAGACACATTTTTCAAAGCTGCTAATCGGCAACTTTAATTAGAGTTAGACTTACTAGTCCCCAAGGCAGCTTTCTTTATTAATAGCACTTCTGTGCAAGTGTTTTGGATTCACAGGCACCTAGCCTGTTCTGGAGCTCATTCTGTGCTGCTCGTCTCTGGAGGGCCTGGGACACTTGACAATACCGCAAGAGAAACACAAGCAATTACAGGGAAAGGAGCTTGTTCTTCTAGCTAGGGAAAGTGGATGGTAGGATGCTGGCCTGCCATAGGGCACTCATTGTTTTACTGTTTTGCTATTTTTTTGCCCTTCAGATACTCTTGTTCCAAATCCCTTGTCCAAACTCTATTCTATTGTTTGTACTTTTTCTGTGCCTTAAGTTCCTTAATATCCATCTTCTCCTTAAGTCTATATCACACTTGATTTTTTTCAATAGGTTTGCATTTTCCCACTTTGATTATCTTTGATTATCTCATTCTTCCCCTTTTCTCCAGTATTATACCTGTTTATTAACTTACTCAACTGAGCATGAGGTCCTATTATGTTAGTCAAATCTACAAAGCATGGCAGAAAGGAATTTTATCCCCTTTTCACAGATAAGGAAACTATAGCTTTGACCATTCAGTGTCTTGACCTAACCCAAGGAAACTGGTATTTTTGAGACTTGAGTCCATTTCTTGTAATGCCAGGAATACAAGGCTATCTTCCCCCCAGTTTTCTGCCTTTGCACACCTACATTTTCTTCTGTACTTATCCAGAGAAGAACAATTTATTCTCTATGGTTACTACCCTTTGGTCGCTTTGCTGACTGGATGTCTCTCTACCCAAATCAGTGGCAACGATCTCAGGCTACAGGATGTTTCATCAACTTCAGAATGCCTGTGTTGCATAACGCAAGCAAGAAAGCTGAACAGTGCACCCATCTTGAAATAACATCAGGCCCACAGGTTAATTGCATAGTTACTGTGGGGGGGAAAAAATAGAAATTATTTGGTGGTAACTAACCAGTGACTATCAGCAGTGGCTCTAACTTGCTTGTTTAACTTAAGATAATGCATTCAGTGCTTGTCGTTTATCAATAATCACATAATTGATTGCTGTGCAAACAAAACTGGTCGTTTTTGAAGAATACTTGCACATAAGCTAGTGCAGCAAGAAAAGGTTACTCTTGCTAGCTCCATAAACTTTACTGACAGTTATAATTTCTTCAAAATTAAGAAGGAAGGAAAGAAAAGTAGAATAAATGCCTTCACTGAATTCCACCCACAGTCTCTGCTGCAAGGCAATGAGGAAAGACATACAACTTCAGGAGGTGGAGGAAGAAAAGAGATGCTTGACATGCATATTCGATCAAATCTTTTCATTTTTGTTCTCTTCCTCTGTGGTGAATGATTTGGGTGAGGGGAGGTTCTTTGAATTTAATGGTGGCACATATAACTATGCGTAGCTTACACCACCTCACTTGCAGAGTGAAAGGAACACTGCTCTGTCACTGAGTTACTGCCATCTCTGTCCCTCCTAACCTCAACTTCCATTTCTGAGAGCAAGGTGGAACTGGCCTCTATAGGAGAAGGAGTCTACAGGAATGGAAAGTAAATGATCAATGCATCTAATGATCTGACTTTAAGATTTTAACCTAGGAATCAATATTTGATCAATAAAAGAAAGCAATTTTAGGCTTTCTAAAATTAAATCACAATACAATTTTTGGTTAACTTTTTAAAAGCAGTTCTAACTCAATTCTGGCAAGGGCAAGTTCCCTCAACAGATGAACAGGACAACAGATGTCTAGGACACTCATGGGGGTGGAAAAAAAAAAAAAGCTTTTTCCTTTATTTTCAGTTCAACACTTCACTAAACACTTTCAGTCAAAATAAGGTAATGCTCAATGCAATAACATAATGTTTGGAAAAGCACAGTATACCCATGTTACTATATGGTCTTAAAATCACTCAGTCACTTGTATGTACATCTGCATTTGAATCAGGCCTGTAATCCTTTCTCCCAGATGACTATGAAGGTGCTACATCTGCAGCACATGTTGCAGTGCCTCCAGTGCTAATGTAGCACAGCAGCACTTGCAGAAATATTATCTGCTAGTTCACAGCAGCTGTTGTCTGGCTGTAGTTAGTTGAGGTGCTTCATTACTAATGGCAATTGGAAGGGAGTTATGCCATATGAAAGCATGAGATTTCCATCTGTTATTGAGTCATACTAGCTGCTGGCAGGGTGCTTTTTTTCGATGCTAAGTGGTCGGAGAGCAACCTTTGGACATGTTCCTGCAGCAACACCTACTCTTCTAGGGAAAAGGATTATCGATGCAAATTACATGGGAGTGTTTATTAAAGGTTACTAATTTGAAAAATGAAGAATTTGCCAAAGTGAATGACTGGTAAAAGCATGTCAGGGTGAAAAGCATATTTCAGGGTGAAGAGAATACAAGTACCACTGAAAGCAAAAGTACCAATTAAAAGGAAGGCTTGCAAGCTGTAATGGCTTGTTTCCTTAAATTTGCTTTAAATTGCCTATTCCTACCTCTAAGAACTATTTTCAAGCAGCTTAACTAATTCTGTTACAGGTACCTAATGCATAGGGGCCTTGTTTTTTCCCTTGCTTCCTTCCAGGATGGTGGAAGGAACCATCCTGGTGGAAGCAACCTCAGCTGGCCGAGCACTTAGGTTTGACCTAAGTCCTTTCAGGAACCAGAGTCTTGATGCATCTTTGGAAAGGCTGAGAGCATCTGAATCAGGCCCTCAAAATATACCCTTTCTCACAACCTTCAGCTCTTCCTTCTTCCTGAGGGTCTTCAGATCTATTTCCTGTGATTAAAAGCTATGCTGATTGGTATTTCATTTTTTCCTGTTGAATCATTTTTCTTTAAAAGAGTTTAAACAGTTTCAAAAATCTACTTATCAATGAAATAGGGATTAGAATTCAAGTCTCCTGTCTCTCAAATAAATTGTCTGTGGGTTGCCTAGGAATTAAGCAGTGCCCATTGCTATCTCTTTCTGATTCAGGGAATATTTTCAGAGCATCCTCAAGGAGAAGGGAGTGCTCCCTACAAATAAATAGAAACTTTTTTCTACTTTTTTCAGGGAAATGGGAGAAACTTCACTGAATCTCCACATTCCAAAAATGTACCAAGTTTTCATCATCCTAGATGAAACCACTAACTGCGCAGGTACCATATGAAGCATTGGGGATTACTCCCCAAGAAGCATGAAGAGTAAGCTTACATATTTTTAAAGATGGTGCTTAGACATTTATCTATTTTTAGGAAAGAATCCTGGACTGAGATTTCACAAGCAGGAGGAGGCTCCTCTCTGTTCAGTCATCTAATGCTCAGATACTATTTAAGATTAAAGACCTACCCTTGTTCATGATGTTTGCTAGTGGCTGTTTATTTTACTTCACACTGAGTTTGTATTTTAAAAACTTAAATCTTATGCCTTTGAATATAAAAGCTGTTACAAGGAAGTTGATTGCAAGCATCATGAACCCACCTCCTTTTTTGGATGGGGTATAAGTACTTAAAAAATGTATAAGGAAGTATAAAAGCTTAGCCCAAGACCTTCACAGAACTTAAGAGGATCATTATGAGTCAAAGACCTGATATTACTTCTCTGAACAGGAGTTAATTTTATCCAGCAGGGAAATTCCACCTTTATCCTCCAATAACTCTAGCATGGAAGCCATAATCTGGGGATGAGAGAGAAGCTGACACTCTTATACTGCTCTGCTCACTTTGGGCTGAAAGGGCTCCACAGGGTACTATGGGTGGTCCCAAAGGCCTGTTGAGGCTATGGATGCCAAGACCCAAGGGCACCTACACACCCCTGAGGAAGTCTGGTACCTTCTGCCCTGCAGCCACTTGGCCTCCTCTCATACCCTGACATGAAGTTTGCAGATTGCATTGCTCTCTGGCCCTGGGGAATTATCTCTGGGCTAACCTTTGCCTTTACAACATTTTAGCCCTGTTGGGAGCATGAACAGGGGAACAGGAACAGGAGATTTCCCTCAGAGTCATTAGCAACGTTATAAGGCAGAATTTCAGATTGCACAGATGAGCAGGCAGGGAAATACAATGCAATTATTCTGATATTGCCCTATCCTGGCAATGCTATTTTGGTGAACCCTGCTATTCTCCATCTATCTTTATTTCTTTGGGAACAAGTTCTTTATCATACCTGCTGAATCTGATTCCTGTCACTTCCACTGGACTGATACTTTTGTTAGAATTTTTTCTTTCCTTATTCTAAAGATATTGAAAAATTTCATATGGTGCTTTTAAGGAAGAAAAATGTCCTGGTCAACTGCAGTAGTAGTTCATAATAGTATTTTGAGGATTTTAACAAAACATCCAGCAGGGAAGATTGAATATAATATTCTCTCTTTTATAAAAATAATTTGAACTGTAACCATGCTGCTGTTCTTCAGACAGGCCATAAAGTTCTTGATCTCTCCATTAGCTTCTAAGAGTATTAAATTTGCATCTATGTTTTGCAGCTTATTGTGTGATAAACTCAATCCTATAGTGGGCAATCTTCTTTGGACCTAGATGCCGTCTGCTGCACCAGGCTTAAGCTCGGGCAGCCGCCACCGCTTTTGCTGCGGAGCAGGGAGTGCTGCTCCACAGCTGTCCATCTCCATCACCTTCTCAAAACTTCTCCCGAGCTCTATACAACCACCTTTCTGACATGCACTTGCTCCTTTATTCACATGCAATATTATTTTTATGTTCCCTGGCATGCTACTTTGAATATCTAGATCTCATGTCTATTTCATCCCACTCCCAATAAACGAGTGCTCGTTCCTTGTGTTCATGCTGGAATCCTTTTGCCCCATGTAATATTTTGCATGCCTTCTTTCATCATAAAGCAGCTACTGTGTGTGGACACCTCTTTCTTGGAGAAATCTTTTTAAACTATCCCCTATGCTGTTAGTTTTGAAGAGCTTCTGCCTGCCAGCCCCCCCCCCCCAAAAAAAGACAAGTGCATTATATATGCTCTAGAGATGTAGAGAACTTTGCAGGATTTCTTGAAACGGAGCTGGGAAGGGCCAGTCAGTAATAGGCATCAAGCACAATAGTGCTTGGTCAAGCAAGGTGGTGGAGAAAGAAACAAAAATCAAACAACAAAAAAGTAGATAAAATTTGGCAAATGTTAAAAAGAAAATTATCAAATAATGAAGGACACGAACTAAATCAATTCAGACCAGACGCCAGACAGGTATTGACAGCTTGGTGAAACCTGAACCTCACATTGCGCAGAATCAATTGCACAATAAAAAGAAGTGACAAGGCTTTCCAACCTGCTCCCGAAAGGAGGCCGAGGCTGGGAGGCTCTCGCCCCTGCTGTACTTGCATTTAATGTCTCTCCACCATACACGCTCTGCACTCTATTCTGACTTGATAAAGGTCCCAGGCTGCAACGCTGACACCAGAATTGTGGCATTGTCATACAAAGCATTACACAAGTCCAGAGTATCCATAATCACGTTTCCACATATGTGGATACAAAAGAAAAAACTATATATTTATCTTTATCATAAAGTTTTTCAGAAAAATTAATCTGAAGACTGTGTTGTATTAACTGCTTAATCTATAGACTTTTTCTCTTTCCAAATGTAGCAATCTTATTGAGTGTCAGACAATTCATACAGGACAACACATCCTAATGCAGGTTAGTGCATGACTTCTACCTAGACCATTAGACTAGCTATCCAGTTCTACTGCGATTGTATTGTTTTAACTGCAATTAATGTCCAGTAGCACAGTGCTACTTTTTAGTACATACAGTGAAGGTACTTTGTAAATGGTTCTGCAGAAGTAGACAGCGGTGGCTGTTCTGTTCATCTAACTATTCATCTACTAATGTTGCTACTGTTGCTACTAAATGCTTTCCTGTTCAGGTGTGTGAGGTGTTAATTACATTCTCTAGTCTTGCTTTTACTATAATTAAGCAAATCACTTGCTATCATAGCGTTTGTTCTTCCTTCACCTTGTGGTAGAAACATTATTCCCCTCTTATTCTATGGCTTGAGGCTCGACACCCTGAGCTGTCGCTGCAACATTATTGAACCTCGCACTGAAATATTATTGAGCGGTTCCTTCTCTCTTTTTCCATCTGTGCTGAAGCAGCAGCTGCTGTTCTTTTTCTGCTCCTCTGTGTCTCTCTGCATCCCCTTTGGTTTTAACCACGGCAAGCATGACAGGAGCCATTTGCTCCAGTGCTGTGTGTATTTGGGTGTGTTTCTGTTTTGTGAACTAATTTCCTGGCACCTGGGCATTCGGGTTCAGAGAATGTCCTTATCCAGGCTGTGTGCTCAATAAACCATTCGTGGATCTCTAAAGTTCCCAGGCACGGACACGAGCCTGTTAACAGGGAGGGGGTATCAGGTGACAGGAGTGTGATGAGCTTTACGTGGGCAATGGGATTCTCCGATTTAAAATTTAGTCTGTTGGATTTAAAATAGACTCGGACACCAAACAATGACAATTATTAATCAGTTCGGAACACTTAGGTGTCTTGATTTTTTTCATTTTTAATATACTTTGTAAGAGTTAAACTCCTACGTGGACACTCCTTTATTTACATAGAAGTTGAATAAAATACCCGCATTATGAAATCTCATTGTTTTTGGCTATGTTTTTCATAGGTGTAGTCCAGAACCCTTATTTTTGTGGTGCTTTAGATATTTCAGAGTTATCATAACCTGAAGGCGAGGGCATTAAATAAAATGATGACCCAAGAAATTGTGGTAGCCTGGTTTCGAACATGTGACAAATCATAAAAAGAATAATTCCTTTTTCTTTTATTGTATGAATTAAGTTACAGGGACTGTTAAGTTAAACTTAAAATAACCCTTTTAAAAGTTGTTGAGGATAATGAATTAGCCAGGAGGAGTTAGAGCCTGCTGCTGCCAACTAAAGTGCTCGGGGACTTGAGATAGAAGTGAACGATAAGCAGCAGCTTTCATGCATTCAAATAAATTACATGCTGGG
>NW_010589314.1:43195-56639 GCF_000705375.1 Tinamus guttatus | reverse complement strand
AAGGGTTGAAAACAGCACATTTTTACATGCTGACAGGTTTCTTTTCTTGGGCTGAGATTGACAGGGAAAGCCAAAGATTGAACCAAGGGGGTGTTTCATTACCTGTGGTTTTGTACCCAACAAGGAGGAATGGACAACCAGCTTGAACTCTGGATAGTTTTACAGAAGAATGATCTCTGATTTTTATTTAGAATCAAATTAAAGAAACCTCAGAACTTCTGTTTGGAAAAGCATAGTACAAATATGGAATAAATGAAGGAGAAGCTTCATTAATCTCTTTGAAAGGACCATCCAAAAGTAAAGCTTCTTCAAATACCAATAACGTTTCCAACACTGAGAGCACAAAGGAAACAAATTCCTTCTTACTTCCAACTGGAAATTTGGCAGGTCACACTCCAAATTTGCATAGAATTATTGTCAAATGGTAGCTAGGAGCAGCCCATCAGCCCTGACAACAGTGACTGTCTCTGTTAGGAACTGACACGATCACTCTGGGCTCCTCTGTTACTTGAATAGTAATGACTAAAGGGAAATGGGCAGCTGCAAGGCCTAATTCACTAATGCTTACAAAGTGCTTTGCAATTCTTAGGCAGAGGCAACGTGTTATTGTTCAGTGTTCCTGGAAGGCCAGGCTGCCGGCAGGCTGTTTACCCAGAGGAATATGTGAATGGCTCAGGCGATAAGCAGCCCCTGGATCAGATGCATTTTCCAGATTGCAACGCTGGGTACAAAATAAAAACAGCACAATGGTCCATGCAAATACGATCCCTTGCTGAGCTGAGAGGCTACAGAAAGTGCCCAAGGAGGAGGCCTAGGCCAGATGGAGGTGCTGTGAGGGACCTTTGAAGAAAGGCCCCAGGAAGGTACATGCTTAGAGGAACAACTATGTAAAATCACAGAATCATTATGGTTGGAAAAGACCTTCAAGATCATCGAGTCCAACCGTATTGTTGTTTATGCTTCTACCTGGACAAACTTTGACTGTGCTAGCACCCATATGGGCAGTCCAGAGCACAAGTCTGACGAGCAAAGGCTCTGCTCTAGGTGCATCAGCATGATCAGCCGTGGGCAGCTCCAAAGTTGCTCTTTGGATGGGGCTCATGGCCCCCCGATAAAGCTTGGAGCAGGTCTGTTCGGATGGGCAGTGAGCAGCAGGTGATATGTGCTCTGCTCCTGGGCACCTTGGGCACTGCTCTTTCCAACTCACATATTTACCAGCTCATGTGACCACTTTTTTATACATCCCTTCTGAATTTAACGCACATTCTGCAAGAAGAGTCACTAACAGACGGAAGGTCTCTAAGGCTGAAGGAGTCTGGGCTGCTTCTCACTTCTCTCACAGATAAAAGTTACTCTCCCAGAATTGCCCATCAGTGGCACATGGGTATGCAGCAGTGCAAATTAATGAGAAAGGGGTAAATTATTTTACAGGCTACGAACTTTCTTGGAGCTTCTTTGAATTTATCCCCCAAAATAAAGTAAAAGTGCCACAGCGTTGTCTCCTCTGAATTGCAGTACCGTATAAATGTTCACAAGGTCTTTACCCACCTTCCCTAACACAAAATTCCCTGAGATTGACTTTCCCAAGCAGAATCTGCTTATCCACTTGAGTCTTGCTCTGGGCTTAGGGAAGCTCCAACTGAAGCCTGATTCACTGAGCTAAAAAGTTATGTTTTGTTCTCACAGTACTCCAGTGGGAAATCTGCAGATTCATGAAAACATCCAGTCCTCAGCCCACACTGCTCACTAATTTAATCTTTACTTCTTTGTTCTTTTTATTAGCCCCAGGGTATTCTTATATTCACAACTAACTCTATTCTCCAGCGGTATTCTAATTCCCAAAGCTAGTCTAAGAATGGATCTTTGCCCTCTCGTTGTTTCTTCATACTCACCCATATTGTATCTATTCTATTTTCATCTGCATTTTTTTTTCTGCTGCCTGGACTGTAAACTCTCTGGGACACAGCATTTTTGCTCTGTGTTTGCATTGTATCCAGCACAGTGGATCCAGCACATCCTGGCCTGTGGTGAGAGTGCTTTGGAGCTCTGGTGATAACAACAATATAAGGCACCTTTCCCTTGGGGTAGCTGCTTGCTACGCATGTAGTTTTCATTTGAATCCCAGAGCCTCCGAGTCTGTGAATAATGGGACTATTCAGCTAGTCTGGTAGTAATAGGGAGGTGATAAGAATCAAGGACCAGCAAGGTGGTAAGTTACTACCCCTTAGTAGAGGAAAGAAGAGTGTGGCTTTAGTTAGCCCCCTGGTGATATGCAATACCCATCTTACAGCATGCAGGGTGGTTTCACTTACTGCTATGATTTAAACTAACAGTAGCAACCCGCAGTTGAAAATGTTGACCAAAAAACTCTGCTGGGTCAGGTTCATGTGCCTGCATGAGGTGCTGCGGTGGCCCTAAGCACTAATGTGTCAAAACATCAGGTTCCAGGAGGTTTTATGTAAAATAGGATATTACTAGGCTGCCTACTGCAAGCATGAAGGGACAGCTTTTAGGGACAGCTTTTTAAAATTCCTCCATAAAATTTGCCATTTTGAAGTACTGAATATCTCTGTATTGTTTCTGTAAAGCCTGTTATTCATGTAGAATCTCTTCTGCCTGCAGAATGAGCTGGTTCGTACAGATGTCATCAAGCTGTCAGTAGAAGGAGCAACGATGCAGGGGCCAGAGGGGCTACAGCTGCAAACGCTTGGTAGGAACCCAAGTTCTTGTCATGCTATTCAATTAGTGACACGAAGTCTCTAATCAGTCATTTCAGAGAATTAAATTGGGATAGCAAGTTGCAAGGGAGCTAAAGAAAGGTTACTTCTCCTTGCTTTGATCATGTTGTAGGGCAAAATCTGTCTGGAGCAGAGGTCACTAATTGAGGTCAAGGTTTGCTGTTTAAATCTTTGTCTTTGCTTGCAGAAAAGATGAGCATCCATTCCAAAAATAAATGTCTGGTTTTGCTGTGAAATCCTAGAATGGACAAGACATAGGGCTTTACCTGTATCTGTCAAAACTAAAACCACTTTTTTGTTCCTACCAGACATTGGTCTGGACTAGCCAAATCAGGACAAAAAGCCATCTCTGCTCTCTCCTGTGCATGCTGCTTGACTGGCCAGTGGTGGATACAGCTCCTCTGGCTTTTGCTGTTTAGGTTTCAGCATCTACTCTGAGCCAGCTGGACTCCCTCTGTAGAAAGTGGAGACAGTGCAATACTTCCAGGCTGAATGCCCTCACCTTGCCCCTCCTTTGTCTGAGATAGGATAGGATAGGTCAGCTCGGGAGGCCTTAGACTGCACAGGCAGCCTTGAAAAATCCCTTATATCTTGTAGAAAATTCCTCTTTTGGCATGAAGCAATGGCCTGGGTTTGCAGAAGGCCTCTGCAATGTGTTTAAGGATCACCGTCTTTCTAGGCTAGTAATTGACGCACAATGTATGTTGGTGAGAAGTCTTTGCTCTGCCACACAGTTTGGGAGAGACTAGCTAAAGTAGTACAGTTCAAAACTCCCAGGGGCTTTGAGATTATTGGTTAATGTTACCAGGCAATAGATTTTCAAAGACTTGCCTTGAATATTTAACAATCTATTTAAACGTTAAAAAATGCAGACAGCATTACTGGGTTGAAACGATCTTAGCAGTTCCTTTGGGGATTCCTTTTTTTTTTCCCTAAACATTTAAGACACAATGCTGTTTTTGTCTGCCTTTTTACAAAGTTCTTTGCTTCTGAGCCTTGTCTGCTTGTTGCTCCTCTGGTGTCTTCCCTGATGTGGGTTCCTGAATGATCAACAGCCCCAGATTTTTGCAGGACTTCTCAGATACCCCATCTTCTGCAAGGACCCTCCTGTCACCACGATGTCTGCTCTTGGGTAGAGGGTCTCTAGATGCAACCACTCCCCAGCTGTGCTTTTGGCTTTGTGGAAATGAGCCTGCTAAATGGCTTCTTAACTAAAGGTGAAAAGGACACAAGGAGGCATCAAATGACATTTCCTCTCTGGATGCTCTTAGGCATAGGAAGTCATTTATATTTTTGTGAAAAACAAGGAAGCAAAAAAGATCTGTTCTTCACTAATATTCTGTTAGAAGGCAGACCTAATCCTGATGACTCTTACATTGGTACCAGGCATTTAAAATTCATAGCAGAATGAATCCCAGTTTTGGGCTGAACACTATTGACATTCATTGCTTCCACTGTTGCATGGAGAAACACTCTTATTCTTGAGCTCCACATAGGTGTCAAGCACAGTTGGACTCTTGGAGACCTTAGGGACTTTTGGAATCAGAGACTAAAACCTAGCGGGAGGTTTGGTGTAGCTAGGGTTGAGAAGGGGATGAACAACAATGTCTGAGGGCACAGTGCAACGCTAGTGCCTTTTCTGAACCTAGCAGCAGCCTTGAAGATACGCAGAAGAGAGAAGTCTGGATTTAAACCAGGAGCTGGTGTCTCTGGGACTGTGAAAGATGTTTCTGAAAAGAAGCTCTGCTTCTGATCAGCTTTGTCATCTGCTTGGGTGCCTGAGGTTGACCCCAGAGAGCAAGAGACATTGTCCCTTGGGTGGCACTGCCTGCAGAGGCCACCTGGCAGGCACTTCTAATCACAGATCTGTGTCAGCGTTTCACGGAGCTCAGGGTTACGTTTGTGTAGTCTGAGCTCTCACAGGCAGCCTCAGGGTTCCACGGGCTTCAGATCTCATCAACTGATCCCTGTCACCAGCTAGAGAGGCAGCTCACACTAATGGGTATGGGGTAGGGACTCAGAGAGCTCGAGCCTGTTCCTGACCTGCCGTGCAGCTTTCTCCAAGTCCATTCATCCTTCTCCTAGTTCCCTTGTTCCCTTTGCCTGTGTTGTCTTGGGGACAGCTCGGGAAGCAGTTTAGAAGCAGCAGCTCTGATTTCTGCTGGGGGTGTCTGGCTAATAAATCGCTTCTGAAAACCTTGGCAGCGTGTGTGCGCCATAGGCAGGGAATGTGTGCAGGGCAGATGAACCCAATCTCTTGTCTTGACGGTCCTTTCTTCTCTTGATAGGCTGCGGGACATCATTTGATTTTCACAAAAAGATAGATTATTTATTTCTCGTTGGTACTGAAGAAGGGAAGATCTATAAGGTAAGAACAGTTTCTTTGTCTCTTGCTTTACATCCCCTTGCCATCGCTCATCTTTTAGGTTCATCATCTGAGCTGTTTGTTCAGACATCAACAAAGTACGACTTTAGAGGCCAGGCCTGCCCTCAGATCCCTGTGGTGAGCCCAACAGCCCCAGAGGCCTGCGAGGAGCTCTCTGCACAGACCCAATTAAAACCTTTTCCACAGACATGTTTTTCATGCAGGCTACAACCCAGAATGCTGTGCAGATTGCAGCTGTGCGAGTGAGGTACCAGATGATCAGAGCAGGAGTTAAAAGGCATCGATCCTCTACCCTTATGACTGCAGGGAAATGGCAGGAGGAAAATCTCCTCTCTTTTCTTTTTAGACCTGTTATCCCATGAGCAATGAGGCTAATGAAACTTTTTTTTTCCTATGGATTGGTGTCCTACAGCCCTCCCCTTCCACCGTTACAGCCTTTGACCTCCTCTGAGCCCTGCATTCCCCTTGGCCTCACCTCCATCTTTTTGCCATCTCCTCTGATCCTCCCTTTGGTCACCGCTGTGCTCCTCCCCTATTTAATGCTTGCAATACCATGCTGTAGCCCTTGTTTTGCTCAGACACTGTCAGCTACCTCCCTTCCAGCGTCCACCTGCAGCCTGACACCACAGTACCCGCTGCTGCCTGGAAGTGCTCGGCCAGCTGCTGCCAGGTGGACAGGGCAGCATTTGATTATCCTTCTCTGGGCTAGGCACTGTCTGGGTGTTTGCACTCTTCATGGCCACCTCTTTTTATGAAATACGTAAGACCTTAATATAGCCAAGGCCCTTTCACCACCAGCTTTGACTGAAATTGCAAGTAAGGTCAAAACTTGTTTGGGAGGAGAGACAAGCAGACAGCAGGTCGCAGCCATTGTGGTTTCTTAAGAAACGAAGCTAAAAATAGAAAATTTTGAGCTCTGTTGTATGTAGCCTTGCAGATAAAGCCAGTAACAGCTCATGTTACTCATAACAGTTTTGTTTGTGCAGGATTCCTCTGAGCTTGTTTTTGGGCTCTGTTAATGCTGTAGCCACAGCCCTTCAGTGAGGGGGAAAGTCCCATCAGCAGGGCTGGCTTGCAGAGCAGAACCGGCCAGCCCTCTCTAGAGGTGGTTGTGAGCTCCCCCCAACTATGTGCCCCCTGCAAAACAGAGGGGAAAAAAAGGAAAAAACAAAAGAGAGAAAAAGAACCCAAAGAAAATCATATTCTAAAATCAATATCAATCATTTAGGCAAGACAAAATTAGCAGATATGCATCCCTTCTAGAGGGACAGTGCTGACTGAAGTTCTTCTTTCTGCCAGGCTGTGAGTCACTTTGACAAGAGAGACACCGAGGGAAATGGGAGAAATGGGGGTTCTGGGGCGAAGGACAATGGGAAGGAGATGTGGCTTTTTGCTGATGCTCTCAGGATAAAAAACAGCTGTTTAATCACAGACAGATGTTTGGAGCTGGCAGATCACCCACAGTGGTTGGCACCCTGGGTATTGCTCTCCAAGCTGTTTGGGTCCTGTCGTAGCTTGTCCTGACAAGAGGCAGTAATGAACCACACGTTCAACTTTGTGCTTACACACATGAGGGATGTCAGTGTATATGACTGCATATGTCAGTCTTAGGTGGGGTCAGTCAGTAGCCATTCAGGAGAAATGTTCAGGCTGACATTCAAGGGAAATCCTCGGTGGAGCAAAACTCAATAGGAATAGTTTGGCAGGGGTTGTATAGACAAGGCTGTAGGTCTACCTGCCTTGGGTCATCTGCAGTGAAACTATACTTGGGATGGGGTTTCAGCATAAGCAGTGAGAGCAACAGTGAAGTCATTTGGGCATTTAACTACTACTTGGGTGGATAAACACAGAGATACTTCTTACATTTCTTTTAAATCTGTTACATAGGAACTTTACTTTGGTTAGTGTTAAGGCTAATTTCAAGGTTACTGCTCAGGTCTCTGCAGCACTTGCCTGTTGCCACGCGTATTAAGTAAGAGGGACAGGCTCCTTATATGCTGTGCAAGTCAAGGATCAAGCATAGGCCATATTATAGATTATTTATTAAGTAAATTGAAAAATGAATTTCAGAAAGACTTTTCTCAGAGACAGGGCTTGCCAACAAATAGTGTGATAATGTGTTGATTCTTTAGCTGCGGAGCAATTACAGTGAATTTTTTAAAATGGCTTAGTTAATAGTGTTTCTAATGCCGAGTAATTGTTATCTTAATTACACACAGGCCTATCTATTGCCCTTTTACATAGAGGACAAACTGTTTCTGCATTAATTTGATTTTGTATTGCAAAGCTGCCTTTTTGCATATCTGACTTGCTGTTGAGGAACTTTAGCTCTGTTATAAGAAATGATGGTCCCTGATATTCAGATTGAGACATTGCTGTGACTTTGTTGTGGTTCTTTGATCAAAATTATTTCTTAGTCATCAGGACTTCAACAGAAAACTTGTGAGAAGATTTGACATGACAGATAATATCTTTTTCAGTCTTAGTGAGTTTGCCTGAGAATGTCATAAAGCTCATAAAACTCAATGCAAAACTGTATAGAAGGGAAAGGTGGTTTTTATTTTAAGCAGAGCTGATTTCACTCATTCTCTTACACCAAGATATTTGTACCTGTGGTCTGGCCAGGGTTTGTTCTGGTCCTACAGAAGGCAAAGGATGGCGGTTGTTGAGTCTTCTTCACCTCATCCTGGGTTTTCCTGCATTGACAATGACAGATTGGGTTTTGGGCATGCTCTGATTTCCAGTTCCCCTTCAGGAGCAGAGAACTATTGTCTTATTTTGCCTCAGTATCTTTTCTCACCATGTCTGAGTCTTAAGTAAAGGTGTTTTCCTTGTCTGGATATTTTATGACTTGAGTTCTATTCCACCTTCTCACCACCTTATCTTTTCTCAGTTTGTTCTCTGTCTTGTTATCTGGTCACTTCAGTGACTACATTTGCTGTCAGTTAACATAATTAACAAAAGCTCATTCTTTTACCATTTCCTGCTGTTTCTCCTGATATATTCACCTGCATCTATCATATGAGGAAAGACTAGACAAGCTGGGCCTGTTTAGTCTGAAGAAGAGGAAACTGAGAGGAGATCTGATCAATATGTATAAGTACCTGAGGGAAGACTGTAGGGGGGATGGGGCCAGGCTCTTCTCCGTGGTGGCCAGTGCTAGGACAAAGATAGTGGGTACAAGCTGAAACACAGGAATATGTGTTTCCATATGAGGAAACATATCTCCATATGAGGAAGAACTTCTTTACTGTGAGGGTGACAGAGCCCTGGAACAGTCTGCCCAGAGAGGTTGTGGAGTCTCCTCTGGAGATCTTCCAAACCCACCTGGATGGCACCCTGTGCCATGTGCTCTGAGTGTCCCTGCTGGAGCAGGGGGGTTGGACTAGATGATCTCTAGAGGTCCCTTCCAACCTCAACCATTCTGGGATTCTGGGATCTGTTCATATGCCATTATACAAATCTTAGTACTTCTGTTACAAATCTCTACAAGAAGACACTAAGTGAAAGCCAAGGCAACACCTTGGCTGTTGCTCATAAGTATCTTCGTCAACCAGATACGTCTGTGTCAGCTGTTTGTCATGACCCATCAGCTGTGTGTCCTGATCTGCCTGCGAGCGCCAGTGTTGTGCAGTACTCTTTTTGCTGCCTGTTGCAAAACTCCTTCAAAAAAAAAGGTGATTTATTAGGTTTGTGTGTTACCTAGCTTCATGGTATTTCTGTTAGTGAACTGATGCAACTCTCTACCTTTTGAGGACACTAATTACCATCCATACCCCATGGATGTAGAGGAGTTTTGTGTGAGGCTAGTGTTACCTTGTATAAACTGAAGCGGTATTTATGAAGATGATGAGTAAGTTTTGTATCTTTGGAAATTCTTTTCAGTATTTCTCTCTCATGTTTATAATCCTGTCACCAATTATCTTGTCACTGATTTCTCGTATTGCTGTAGTAGACACATACCTGCTTTACTATCCTGTCAGAAAATGCTGTTTACTATTCATGTGCATTCAAATAGGAGAAAGTCACGCTCAGCAAATCTGGGCAGTACTCTAGAAGATCAGACAAGCTGCACAAATATCTGGTCTACTCCTTGTTATCAAAGCTGTCCTGGAAGTTAGGCATCACATTTTCCAAGTGGTTTGTTTTCATCCTGACATGTGTCTATAATTACTGCAATTTTAAAACAGACCAGAAGTGGATGGCTTTGCCAGCGGTTCCAGTCAGTGCAGAAGCTCTTTTAGTAGTTAAAATCACACTTTGCTCTGAACTTTTTCTCAGGTTAATGGCATTTCTTCCAAATAGGTCTTGTTAAGATGAAGTCTCTGTCTTGCACATCGATGAAGACGCTGGAGAGGTCAGAGTGAACACGGTGTCAGGCTGGCAGGCGACTCTGTAGCACAGCGTATGGCTCTACATTGGAGCTGGCAGGCAGGGTTCGTTTTCCATCAGGGATACTAGCCAGGCATCAGCACTAGAGAATCCATTTTGTTTCTGATTTCAAATTGGTGTCTGAGGTTTTAAGAGAAAATCGCCTTTCCACTGCTATGTGGGGCTGAGCAGTGCTTGCTCACTGCAAATCCTGTCCTGGGGTCAACCCATTCCAGAGGGTGGCAGGCTGCCCATGGCAGCGCCCAAAACACTGCCCCGATCAAGGGTTCAAACCCAAAAAGACCTTCCAAACATAGCCTTGTGCATTACAGTTCTGTTGGGTGCAGATAGACCTGGTAAGGATCTTACTGATAAAAGTTCTTACTGATAAAATGTTCTATGGTATTAAGGACTTTTAATGCAGGTAGGAATGTAAGTGTGAATGCAAGTGTGAATGAGAGCCAAAAAAGTACCTTCTCTCTTGTGTCAAATTACTCATGACCCATTCTGTCTGTTCCCAGCAAAGTGACTTTCAAAATAAGCCAAGTACCAATTTCCCTGGTGGCTGAGCATTAAGAATTATGAAGTAAAGCTATGGAACATGGCATTAAAGGAAATTTCACTACCATAATTACATAGAGGCACGGTCATTGGCACAGTAGCTCAATGACAGAGTATGCAGCAAACTATTAGTGAGCTACAGACACCACCTCTTCCTGCCAGAAAATCTCAGCGAGGTACGAGACAGGTTCTTGTTTTCGCTTCCCACTGTAACAGGCTGCCCAGGGACCTCACTTTAGCATCCTGAGTTCAGTACCTGTCCCAGTGCGCAAGGGCACTGGAAATAAAAAAAAAGTTCCAATACACAGATAGTGAATGTAATAAACAGTAATGTGTAATAAACAATTAAGCCTTGTGATGAGCCTGTGCAGTGAAGCTTTGATGTGCAAGAATTAAATTCATGTAACAGTTCAGCAGTCCTGCTGCTCTGGCAGATGATGTGTTGCTGCTTTCATTAGGGAATAAGGTCCTGAACAGCCCTAACAGCGTCTGTACTGAGGCAGAGTGAACCACAGCCTGTGTGCTTGCTGCATGGATATGGCTCACGTGTCAGCACCCAGCCAAAAGGACCTTCCCTATCAGAGAAGGATCCTTTTTGCTGATGAAAGCAGCCTCCTGTCCCCTCTGCAGTGGGGAGCGTTGGGGACGATAACCTCATTTCTCTGTAAGGCAGAACTCTCAGGAGAGTCTGGATGAAGGCCCACATCGTGTTAGTGTAGACCAGCAGATTGTAACTTCTCCCACCACTTCCTTAACTCACACAGCAAGTGACTTTTCCAAGGATCACAAATGTTTTCTTGTTCTTGCTCCCCTCCTGCTCTACCATGCGCTCGCACTCGCCGCTGCGGTGCTGCTGGGCTCACACTCACGTGCATACTGGTGGTTGCTGCATTTGCAGGCTGCTGTCAGCTGCGCTATGGGCTCATGCTGTCACAAGAGTTACCCACAACAGGAAGAGTTACAAGGAAGAACTGTGTGGCAAGGCAGGCTCCCGGCACAGGCTGTTGCAGGATGATGGCAGGGAAAGGGCATGGCATGGGCCCAAAATCCCTCAGAGGCTCTTCTTTCTGTGGCTTATGCTTTACCCAAGAGCAGCATTTTTGCAAGTGTTAAATGCAGCAGTCCAAATTCCAGTTCCTCCTTGGCATACAAGTGCAGCTGAGGGATACTAAGATAACTAAAGGACTGGAGCATCCTTCTTAAAAGGAAAGGCTGAGGGAGCTGGGACTGTGCAGTCGGGAAGAAAAAGAGAGAAGAGGGGGGAACTCATCAATGCATAGGCGGGGGGGATGGGGCCAGACTCTTCTCAGTGGAGCCCAGTGATAGGACAAGAGGGAACAGGCACAAGCTGAAACACAAGAAATTCCATCTAAACATGAGAAAAAACTTTCTTACTGTGAGCATGACAGAGCACTGGGGCAAGTTGCTCAGAGAGGTTGTGGAATCTCCTTACCTGGAGATACTTAAATGCCATCTGGGCACAATCCTTGGAAATGTGCGCTAGGTGACTCTGCTTGAGCAGGGGCCTTGGGCTAGATGATTTCCAGAGGTCCCTTCTGACCTCAGCTCTTCTGTGATTCTGTGGACCAAACTGCCAACCTATAGGACTGAGTTTATGTCTTATGGCTGGATTACCCTGTTCTTACCCCATCCCTTAGGGTTTGTCCTTGAGCACCTTCCACCAACTGCTTTGGAGGTAAGAAATAATCTAGATTGGTCTGTGTGTTCCTGTGCAACACAACTGCTGTTCTTCTCTGCTTCTCCTGAGATGCCCCAAGAACCCAGGCTGGAGAATGGGCTCCATGGCATGGCTCCAACTGTAGATACGATGCATCTTTGGCTCCAGTCCTTATGCCGAGCAGAGAGATGCTCAATTTTTCCCGGCAGTGGGGTGAAACAGTGTGTGTTAAATGATTTAGTTTTGGTAGCACCTCAGGGTACTACCTGCTTCTACCCAGCCAGCCCAGAAGAGCCTGGGAGGCTCATAAGTATTCAAAATATCCTTATCCAGGAATACCAGCTCCAGATGAAGGTTTAACTCTGATTACTGACTATTTTTTTTCCCACTGCAGTGTTCAAAATGCTATTCAAGCCAGTTTTTGGATGTGTTTGAAGCCCATCACATGGCTGTGGATGCTGTCAGCTGGAATCCCTACCATATGAAGGTCTTCATTTCCTGCAGCTCTGACTGGACAGTCAAGATCTGGGACCACACCATCAAGTAGGTCCTTCTGCGGTCCAGTGTGGGCAGGGAGGTCAACATTATCCCGCGTGAGATGCAGGCTGCAGATGTTGACTCTGCTTGGATCTCAGTGACAGTTTCCCTGTTCACTGGACACAATGCTCATTGCTCTCTATTCTGCTTTGTTTGGGGCTGGAGAATCAGATTTGCCCTCCCTGAGTAACAGTACTAAAAGTTTAGCATAGGCTACCCCAGGGACTGACCAAGCAGCAAGGTCCAGCTCAAAATTTGACTGCATTGCTTTGGACTTGGCTTTCTTCAGACAGCACCTACTGTGGCAGGATTATTCCTCTGCAGCAATGGTACAAAGAAATGTCATGTGCTGGCATGAGGCCTCAGAGGCCTGAAACCTCCTGAGAACCAGAAAGGAGAAAAAAAAAGAAAAAAGAGAGAAAGAAAAAAAAAAGATTGGAACATTTAAATAAACATAATGAAGCTCAGGGTTAGTGGTTGAGGAATGTCTGGCTTCAATCAGGAAATTGATTTTGTTGTAAATCAGTCAGAGTCAAATATTTCCTGTTGCCAATACATATTGCTCTAATATTCAATGATGTTGTCAAAGGTCTGGAGAGAGAAATCACTTTTTCACTTTTTCCCTCATGATTTTTAACCAGAGAGATCCCATCTTGCTGGGTGTGCAGAGAGAGCTTGCAAAGTGCTTTCAGAAAAAAAGAAATGGCCTGCCTTTCTGCTCATCACACTGGAACCCATCCAGGCCTGTTTGGGTGGATGCTCAGCTTTGCTTTGCCCTCTGAAGCCTTTCGTTCAAGTGCCAAATGATAGCTGACCAAGGGAAATATCCATCTCCCGCTTCTGTGGTCAGCTTTGAACAGCACAACCCACCAGACTGCAGCATCAGAGTGTTTATATTTGTGTTTCACTTCCAGAGCAGCATGTACTTAAATGAGCTCTTCTCCCTGGGTCTCTCTTTCCAGGACTCCAATGTTTATTTACGACCTGAATTCTGCTGTTGGGGATGTTGCCTGGTCTCCTTACTCCTCCACTGTCTTTGCTGCAGTCACCAATGATGGCAAGGTGAGAGGCTGGGAGCAACACTGCTCTGATTCAATCTGGGAGAAAGTCAAGGGAGTTTAAGGTTGTACGTGGGGGACAGGTGAGTTCAAACACAGCCAAGCACCTTGGGGA
>NW_010589314.1:5454-43185 GCF_000705375.1 Tinamus guttatus | reverse complement strand
AGCAGGAATCTGTTGCAGTGACTGGGGCTGGGTTGTCTGAAGAGCAGGCTGCTTGCCTAGAGAGATCAGGGCTATTTTGGTAGCTCCTAAATACTATCAGTTCATTTTTGCTGGACACAATTTCAGAGGACACAGAAGTCATAAAGCAACAGAGGTGAGGAAACCTAGGCAACAGCATTTCTTATTCCTTCTTCCCTGAGGCCTACCACACTCATACAAGCTACAAGGCCAGAAATCTCTCAACTGTAGCCCAATGGTGCGAACTCAGTATTTTATGCTAAATCACAAATTGGAGAGTTTTTAGGAGATACTAAAGATCAGCTATACATCTCACTGCAGCCTTGATACACCCTTCATGGATGCATGTTTTCCCTGTTCTCTAAGCAGAGGTGCTTTTTGGTGACCAAACACAAACCCCTTGCATAAGCAAGTCCTCCTCTTACTCCAGGGGTTGGAGATACTGAAATTACAGAGTGGGAAGCAGGACAGGGGACAGGGATCAGGCTGGCTTTTCCTGTGCTTTCCTGTCTTTGACATACATATCTGTGGGCATGAATTGCTCATTCTCTCTTTGTGCTGCTCCCCCTGCACTGAAGCAAGCTTTGCAAGCTCACATGACTCCCCACTTGCTCTCACGTTGACCGCAGCAGTGCACATGTGCAGCTTGTAGCAGGTAAGTGTCAAGAGAGAAAACACTCAGCTTCCTCTATGTGAATTCAGCTCATTAACTAGTGCATCCGTAAGGGTGAGATACAGTGCTCCAGAGCAGAACACTGCTAGCTCCGACTGACATCAGAGCACTGTTTCAAACCTCCAAGACACAGGGAAGTAGCTGAATAAAGTGAATACGTATTTATATTGATATTAAAAAATCAATTATAGTAATTGGGCTCATGGCCAGTCAATAGAATTTTGTTCCAATTAAATAAAATGAGATCAGCATTTTTCCCATTGTGAGAGGCAGTCTCCAAGAGTAATGACTTAGTAATGAAGTACTTAGAACAATCCTAATGTTAAGATGATAGCAGTTACATTTTTGCCCCTAGCCGTTCATCTTGGTGGCTCAGATGGTTAACTCAGCTCTGTCAAGCAGCCAGGACATGTAGCCATTCGTCAACACTGTTTTTGTGCTGTAAGTCCACATTGCTCTGTCACCATGGGCTGCATGTTCTGCTGGTGTAAATTGGAAAGTCTGCATGGCTTGGCCAAATTACTCTAGCAAAAAGATGGCCCTTATATATCTGTATCGCTGAATTGGTGCCTCAGCAACTTTATTGCAGTTTAACCTTTCGTTATAGCAAAAAATTCATTTCACTGATGTAGTGGCTCAGGCTGTGAATTTGTCTCTTCCAAGCTAAGCAATGGAAATATCATCTGTACCAGAGCACACGGGCTCCCAGGGAAGTTCAGGATGCTACAGCCTGCAGAAAACAAAGTGTTGCTTTTCCCTCTGCTGCCAAGTTGTGACCATAATCTGACCCTTTGTTCCTGGGTCTCTCCATCCCCCTTCTCCCATATACCAAATGGAGGGCCTAAACATCTAGTGTTCCACGTCCTCTGACTCCTTCCTCAGAGGAGAAGCAGTGTGACCTCCCCAAACCTGGCAGGGCTCCTACTGGGGTTCACAGCTTTGACTGAGTGCAGAGCAGCAGGGCGAGCTGTGGGCACCGCCGTTGTGGCCCAGCTGTGGGATGGGGCTGTCTGCAGGTGGAGATGCACCGTGGGCAGTGTGAGCAGATGGAGTGCCCATGCATGTCTTGCATGGCTGATTCACACAAGAGTCTGCAGTGACGGCTCATCTTCAGGGAGGTTTCAGGCTAATAACTTTGGCCAGGTTCTTTGTCAGTGTTTTGCCAACAGCACTGAAACCCTTTCAGACTTGGCCAGAGGTTTTACCATGAGATCTTTCCATCCCACTCCTGCTTAGCCACAGCTGCTGTGACTCGAGATGTGTTGTTGCAGAGTCACATTAGCTGCATCATTCACCGCCCTGGAGATTGTATGAGAATGAGGCAGGGCCAAGACAGAAGCAATTGGTTTGGCAGCATCACATCCATGATATCCTAATCGGGATCGTGTTTAATCCTGCGCTCTTACATGAGTGATGTTCAGCCAGCAGCAGCTCAGCATCAGGTCCAGGCAAGAGCTGCCTTCCCATTGCAGTAAATTGACTGATGCTGATAGAAATCCTGATCCCCTCCTCTAGCCACTAACCATGTGGTTGCAGCAGGGTAAGCCTGAGACATAGCTTAATTTATTTTTTAATTATGTTTAATTTATTTTTAAATGTGGCCTTTAGATCTGCAGTGGAAGTGGGATAAATAGTTGTTTACTCCACTTTGCAACATAACTAACCTCTGAGGAGTAACTCAGTGCCTAACAAAGAGCAGGCTCCATTAATGCTGGGAAAAATCTATGTCAAGGGGTTACCGAAAACTACAGGACATGTAGTGGGAGAATGAAACTTTAAAGGTCTCTTGTTCAGAAATAGCCACTAGCTTTGTATCCACAGGTAATTATGTCTGCAAAACTTGAAGGTTGCCTGGAGGTGGCTTTAAAACACAGACGCTAATTGCAGTCTTGAAGGTATACCTGGCATGTTTTGAAAAATGCATTTTCATGCTTAAGCTGATCCTGTGTGCCCAAAATGTGTGAATCAAGCCCCCGCCCCCTAGCTCATAAGATGACTGGTTTGGGAATCAGGGCATTTTAGAATCTAAAAAGCTCAGAATCCCATGACTACAGGAGGTGAGGATTTAAGGAAAAGTATAATTATGATGGAAAACATGATAAAGCAGAAGCACTGCCAGCAGGGCACCTGCTCCGGACATGACCATCTCTTCATCTGCCGCAGCTGGTGCAGTGGACACTGGCTGCCGCTGTTGCCCTTTTATCATGTTCTAGGTAATTTCCTTAGTATCTCCTGCTCTGCCTGATGGCAGTTTTATTTCAGAATGAGCACAGATGATTTGCAATGAAAATTGAGATAAAATGAAATGGTCCCTGAGATGTGCACATCCATGCCAACACTGTCTGAACAAACTTCCAAATCTATACTTAGGTGCTTAAGTAAGTGGCCTGATTTTAAAGGACCTGGACAGCCAGCTGCTCTTATGGCAGCTAATCTCCACTGGACACGCTCTGAGTGGCTGTTAATGAACGTTCAGCTTTGGTTTCAGTCAGTTTGCTAAGTGTGCTGCAGTTTTGTTCTGTGGCTGCATCTCAGATGACGCTTATTTTACTTGAAGACTCCAAAATGGTTCCTAAAACAGACAAGACCTTGTATTTCTAAACAGGAATCCTGCAGCTCAGTTGACTGGCAGCAGTTCCCTCCAGGGCCTGCTGCTGCCAGGGCCTGGGTGCAGATACTGATGTGATGGTGCAGATATAAGATGAGGTTAGGAAGCACCATGTTTTAGTGGCTTTATGTTGTAGATGGCAATACCCTGATATGGAGAAAAAAGCTAGCTGGGGTGAGAGACCATCTTTGCACATGAAAAAAAGAATGTTCAGGTAGATTTGGATGCCTGGACTTCCTCGTTTAGGAGGGGAAGATGTGGGAACACTGGTCAGCTCATGGCAAGGGCATGGAAATGGAGAAGGGAGGAATTTTATCCCTGCAGCAGTCAGGAGGATTCACCTTGTGATTTTGCTTTGGCCCATCTCATACTTAAGGCAGAAGTAGGCAATGAAACATGTAAGAGTGGGAATCAGATAACCTGAATTTTTCCACCTGGCATTTATTTTTAATTACTTAAATATGGTGTTGGCAGGTTGCATCCTACAAGACCAACAGTACAGGCCTCCAAGTCTGGGTTACTCTGGGTATGTGGATGCTTTCTTATGTTGAACTCAGGATAATGCTACCACTGCTAACAAAGCCAAAAACACCCATGTTGCCAGTGTCCCCAGATGCCTGCAGGCTACAGCTGCTGTGGCTGTAACGGCATCCTCACTTAGAGTGATGTCCTTGACGTGTTTTTTAAGAGACTCACTTTCTCATAGCGTGTATGGTCTAGATAGCCTTGGAGTGTGACAGTGAGGGCTTCACAGCTCCTCCACCTGGAAGCCACAGTTCTTTTAGAGTCTCTGTATTGCTGACACTGATTTTGTGAGGGACTTCAATGTCCCTAACACCTTCTGGATGGACAACACAGCAGGCAGCAAGCAGGCTGCCCAGAGAGGCTGTGCAGTCTCCTTCTCTGGAGATCTTCCAAACTCGCCTGGATGCCACCCTGTGCTACGTGCTCTAGGTGTCCCTGCTGGAGCAGGGGGATTGGACTAGATGATCTCTAGAGGTCCCCTCCAACCTTAACCATTCTGTGATTCTGGGACACTCTGAAGCATCATCATAAGAGAAGAGGTTTTAGAGCAAGTAGCTCACGAGCATGAGTTGAAGTCCATTCGCAGCTTGCCTAGAGAGATCAGGGCTATTTTGGTAGCTCCTAAATACTATCAGTTCATTTTTGCTGGACACAATTTCAGAGGACACAGAAGTCATAAAGCAACAGAGGTGAGGAAACCTAGGCAACAGCATTTCTTATTCCTTCTTCCCTGAGGCCTACCACACTCATACAAGCTACAAGGCCAGAAATCTCTCAACTGTAGCCCAATGGTGCGAACTCAGTATTTTATGCTAAATCACAAATTGGAGAGTTTTTAGGAGATACTAAAGATCAGCTATACATCTCACTGCAGCCTTGATACACCCTTCATGGATGCATGTTTTCCCTGTTCTCTAAGCAGAGGTGCTTTTTGGTGACCAAACACAAACCCCTTGCATAAGCAAGTCCTCCTCTTACTCCAGGGGTTGGAGATACTGAAAGTACAGAGTGGGAAGCAGGACAGGGGACAGGGATCAGGCTGCCTTTTCCTGTGCTTTCCTGTCTTTGACATACATATCTGTGGGCATGAATTGCTCATTCTCTCTTTGTGCTGCTCCCCCTGCACTGAAGCAAGCTTTGCAAGCTCACATGACTCCCCACTTGCTCTCACGTTGACCGCAGCAGTGCACATGTGCAGCTTGTAGCAGGTAAGTGTCAAGAGAGAAAACACTCAGCTTCCTCTATGTGAATTCAGCTCATTAACTAGTGCATCCGTAAGGGTGAGATACAGTGCTCCAGAGCAGAACACTGCTAGCTCCGACTGACATCAGAGCACTGTTTCAAACCTCCAAGACACAGGGAAGTAGCTGAATAAAGTGAATACGTATTTATATTGATATTAAAAAATCAATTATAGTAATTGGGCTCATGGCCAGTCAATAGAATTTTGTTCCAATTAAATAAAATGAGATCAGCATTTTTCCCATTGTGAGAGGCAGTCTCCAAGAGTAATGACTTAGTAATGAAGTACTTAGAACAATCCTAATGTTAAGATGATAGCAGTTACATTTTTGCCCCTAGCCGTTCATCTTGGTGGCTCAGATGGTTAACTCAGCTCTGTCAAGCAGCCAGGACATGTAGCCATTCGTCAACACTGTTTTTGTGCTGTAAGTCCACATTGCTCTGTCACCATGGGCTGCATGTTCTGCTGGTGTAAATTGGAAAGTCTGCATGGCTTGGCCAAATTACTCTAGCAAAAAGATGGCCCTTATATATCTGTATCGCTGAATTGGTGCCTCAGCAACTTTATTGCAGTTTAACCTTTCGTTATAGCAAAAAATTCATTTCACTGATGTAGTGGCTCAGGCTGTGAATTTGTCTCTTCCAAGCTAAGCAATGGAAATATCATCTGTACCAGAGCACACGGGCTCCCAGGGAAGTTCAGGATGCTACAGCCTGCAGAAAACAAAGTGTTGCTTTTCCCTCTGCTGCCAAGTTGTGACCATAATCTGACCCTTTGTTCCTGGGTCTCTCCATCCCCCTTCTCCCATATACCAAATGGAGGGCCTAAACATCTAGTGTTCCACGTCCTCTGACTCCTTCCTCAGAGGAGAAGCAGTGTGACCTCCCCAAACCTGGCAGGGCTCCTACTGGGGTTCACAGCTTTGACTGAGTGCAGAGCAGCAGGGCGAGCTGTGGGCACCGCCGTTGTGGCCCAGCTGTGGGATGGGGCTGTCTGCAGGTGGAGATGCACCGTGGGCAGTGTGAGCAGATGGAGTGCCCATGCATGTCTTGCATGGCTGATTCACACAAGAGTCTGCAGTGACGGCTCATCTTCAGGGAGGTTTCAGGCTAATAACTTTGGCCAGGTTCTTTGTCAGTGTTTTGCCAACAGCACTGAAACCCTTTCAGACTTGGCCAGAGGTTTTACCATGAGATCTTTCCATCCCACTCCTGCTTAGCCACAGCTGCTGTGACTCGAGATGTGTTGTTGCAGAGTCACATTAGCTGCATCATTCACCGCCCTGGAGATTGTATGAGAATGAGGCAGGGCCAAGACAGAAGCAATTGGTTTGGCAGCATCACATCCATGATATCCTAATCGGGATCGTGTTTAATCCTGCGCTCTTACATGAGTGATGTTCAGCCAGCAGCAGCTCAGCATCAGGTCCAGGCAAGAGCTGCCTTCCCATTGCAGTAAATTGACTGATGCTGATAGAAATCCTGATCCCCTCCTCTAGCCACTAACCATGTGGTTGCAGCAGGGTAAGCCTGAGACATAGCTTAATTTATTTTTTAATTATGTTTAATTTATTTTTAAATGTGGCCTTTAGATCTGCAGTGGAAGTGGGATAAATAGTTGTTTACTCCACTTTGCAACATAACTAACCTCTGAGGAGTAACTCAGTGCCTAACAAAGAGCAGGCTCCATTAATGCTGGGAAAAATCTATGTCAAGGGGTTACCGAAAACTACAGGACATGTAGTGGGAGAATGAAACTTTAAAGGTCTCTTGTTCAGAAATAGCCACTAGCTTTGTATCCACAGGTAATTATGTCTGCAAAACTTGAAGGTTGCCTGGAGGTGGCTTTAAAACACAGACGCTAATTGCAGTCTTGAAGGTATACCTGGCATGTTTTGAAAAATGCATTTTCATGCTTAAGCTGATCCTGTGTGCCCAAAATGTGTGAATCAAGCCCCCGCCCCCTAGCTCATAAGATGACTGGTTTGGGAATCAGGGCATTTTAGAATCTAAAAAGCTCAGAATCCCATGACTACAGGAGGTGAGGATTTAAGGAAAAGTATAATTATGATGGAAAACATGATAAAGCAGAAGCACTGCCAGCAGGGCACCTGCTCCGGACATGACCATCTCTTCATCTGCCGCAGCTGGTGCAGTGGACACTGGCTGCCGCTGTTGCCCTTTTATCATGTTCTAGGTAATTTCCTTAGTATCTCCTGCTCTGCCTGATGGCAGTTTTATTTCAGAATGAGCACAGATGATTTGCAATGAAAATTGAGATAAAATGAAATGGTCCCTGAGATGTGCACATCCATGCCAACACTGTCTGAACAAACTTCCAAATCTATACTTAGGTGCTTAAGTAAGTGGCCTGATTTTAAAGGACCTGGACAGCCAGCTGCTCTTATGGCAGCTAATCTCCACTGGACACGCTCTGAGTGGCTGTTAATGAACGTTCAGCTTTGGTTTCAGTCAGTTTGCTAAGTGTGCTGCAGTTTTGTTCTGTGGCTGCATCTCAGATGACGCTTATTTTACTTGAAGACTCCAAAATGGTTCCTAAAACAGACAAGACCTTGTATTTCTAAACAGGAATCCTGCAGCTCAGTTGACTGGCAGCAGTTCCCTCCAGGGCCTGCTGCTGCCAGGGCCTGGGTGCAGATACTGATGTGATGGTGCAGATATAAGATGAGGTTAGGAAGCACCATGTTTTAGTGGCTTTATGTTGTAGATGGCAATACCCTGATATGGAGAAAAAAGCTAGCTGGGGTGAGAGACCATCTTTGCACATGAAAAAAAGAATGTTCAGGTAGATTTGGATGCCTGGACTTCCTCGTTTAGGAGGGGAAGATGTGGGAACACTGGTCAGCTCATGGCAAGGGCATGGAAATGGAGAAGGGAGGAATTTTATCCCTGCAGCAGTCAGGAGGATTCACCTTGTGATTTTGCTTTGGCCCATCTCATACTTAAGGCAGAAGTAGGCAATGAAACATGTAAGAGTGGGAATCAGATAACCTGAATTTTTCCACCTGGCATTTATTTTTAATTACTTAAATATGGTGTTGGCAGGTTGCATCCTACAAGACCAACAGTACAGGCCTCCAAGTCTGGGTTACTCTGGGTATGTGGATGCTTTCTTATGTTGAACTCAGGATAATGCTACCACTGCTAACAAAGCCAAAAACACCCATGTTGCCAGTGTCCCCAGATGCCTGCAGGCTACAGCTGCTGTGGCTGTAACGGCATCCTCACTTAGAGTGATGTCCTTGACGTGTTTTTTAAGAGACTCACTTTCTCATAGCGTGTATGGTCTAGATAGCCTTGGAGTGTGACAGTGAGGGCTTCACAGCTCCTCCACCTGGAAGCCACAGTTCTTTTAGAGTCTCTGTATTGCTGACACTGATTTTGTGAGGGACTTCAATGTCCCTAACACCTTCTGGATGGACAACACAGCAGGCAGCAAGCAGTCAGCAGCTCTGAAGTGAGTTAGGAAGGTAGTGCTATGTCTACTGCTTTGAGGTTTTAAAACCAGACTGCGAAGAGTCCTGAGCACATCTGACCTCAGTGCTGAGCCTGCTTTGGGAAGGAGCTTGGCTGGAACTTCTGGAGATCCCTTCCAACCTGTGATTCTGGGACGCTCTGAAGCATTGTAAGAGAAGAGGTTTTAGAGCAAGTGGCTCACAAGCATGAGTCGAAGTCCATTCTCTCTCATGTTTTTGTGAGATAGAGGCTGTGTCCTTCATGACTAATGCAGTGAAAGCAGGGTAATGTTATGGCAGCCCTTAGTAAATATTGATAGCCTCAAGATAAATACCATCCAAGCGTACACTCTGCAAAGAAAGCTGCTCAGACATGTGCTCCCAGGCTTCCCTCCCCTTCACTGAAGCTGTTGACCTTTCAAGATATGACATACTTGAAATGACCCAAACCTTCAGGAAATTAGCTAATGTTTTGTGTTGCTCAGGAAGCAAATATGCCCTTTCCTGCCTATATAAACATATTTTACTGAACAAATGTTTTGTTTGGGACATCTTGAAGACCAGGTTCCTGTTGTATCTCACTTTAAATATAAGATGTTGCAGAAACGCCTGTCATCTTGGTACCTGTCCTTTCTCTGCTAGAAAAAGTATTGTTTAGTACAATGGCAGTATTGTCTGTGATTCTGTGATTCTGTTTAGAACAGTGGCATCTGTGTCTGCTCTTGGAGCAGTTCTCATAGACTTACTGCCCATTTAACGCTGACTAGTGGCAAAAAAAAACCCAGTCTCTGTCTTTAAAAGGTTGAAAGATTTTGCAGATAAAAGGCTTGCTGATTCCTCCAGCTTTGCAAGTATTACCCTCGGTATGTTGGACCAAATCCTGCCCTCCCCATGGAGTATGGTTCCAGCCTGCTGGCAGATCTGTCAGCATTTGTGCTTGTGCCCAGGGCTGCTCTGATCACGAATCCCTCACCACTGCAAATGTCCCTGCTGTATCCAGGACTTTCCTCCTAGTTCTGCTGTGCTGGGACCAGGAGCCTCTCACTGCTCTCCAGGCACTGGCCAGGGCAATAGCTGGGGTGCGAAAACACTACACAAGTGCAGGTCCCTTTTGCCATCACCTGGAAGGGCCTCCGAGGAGTCTGAAGTGGGCAGGGACTTTCTTAAAATGGCCTCTAAGTGGCATTTGCAGCAGAGTGGTTGTTTTGTAGTAAAACTGCTCATTTTCTTCTGCCACAAAACCTAAAAGATGCCTTCTTATTCTCTGTGGATTCCTTGAGATTACTGTGGACTGCTGGGGAGATTCACGTGTGCTTTAAAACCAGGGGCTGGTGCCACATCAGAGCTGAAGGAAGGAGATGAGTAGTGTCCTTGATGCTGCCCTCTGTTTGCTCTGTCATGGCGGAGCTTTCTTGTCCTCAGAGCTCCCTTCTCAGCCCCAGCTATCAGGCTCTCAGTGTGGTGATTCCTCCTTCTCAGCAGCTGCTCTGGGGAACGAAGGGAGGCCCGAAGACCTCAGTGTGTCCCTGCAGGCCCTGAGCCCTCACCTCCATCCTGCTGCAGCTCCTGTCGCTTTGCAGGGTGCTCTGGTGGGCTCTGAAGTTGTGCAAAAGGCAGTTCAGGACCCAGCTCTTTGCTGCCTCGTGCCCTTAGATACCAAGTTGTGGATAAAGTGGCCTTGTGAGAAATGTAGTGGGTTTCACTACAAAATCAAAGCATGGAGTTTAAACTCTTTCATCGGAGCCTTTGCAGGGATTGTTTCTTACACAGATCCTCCTGGGACAGTTTTTCATTACTAGAGCTACTGCTCTTTCAGGATGTGATAGACATCATTTTAACCAGAACAGCCTGCTGCGATTGAGTTGGGAATGCTGCTCCTAGCTGCTTCCCTGCTTTAACCTGTCAGATAATCACTTAGGTTTGAACTTGCAGTGAAGATGAGCGGCATTAGGACCACTACCATGCAGAGAGCCCCCAGATATCTGTCCTAGTCCTGCTGTACAGCAGCAGCAGCTCCTGAACCTTAATTAGTTGTATTTTATAATGACCTGGAATTAGCGTTGGTTAATTTTAAATGACAGTCTTGAACTGTGACAGTTATTTTATATGGTTGCTTAATAAGCAGTTCTGCTGGCCTGCTGCTGGGGCTGCAGTGGGCAGAGATTAGTGACTGCCCCCCCGATCAGGCTCTGAACTGCTCCTGCTTGTGCAACTGCACTTGCTTTCACATGCACTCCAAAGCCTCCAGTGCCGGCTTTCCACAGGGTTTGGGCAGGATGTGGCAAGCATGAGGAGATGAAGAAGGATCCCAATCTGTGGGGACATAGATTTAGGCTGACACCAGAGCCTGGACCACTGGACACACTAGGGAGAGAGCAGAAGGGTGGATGGCACAGCTGGGATGTGTTCATGCAGCAGAGTCTTTGGAGATTTGCCCGAGGCACCATGAGGATCTCCTGAAATAATCTCCCTGTTCTTCACCGGGTCTTAGGGGTGGGATAGCAAAGTAAGGAAGTACCGCAGAACTGAAGGAAAGACTCTGCCCAGTATTCAAGAGGATGACATTTTGGGATAAATTACGTGACTTAAGTATGATCCCAGAAGGAATCATTGAGCAATCTATTTGTAAGCCCTCACAGATCAAGGAACAGCCAGTTTAATAGGCCTTTAATAATGCCATATGATATAAAACTGGTCTAATTTAGTTTTTGACAGTTACAGGCCAAGTAGGTCAGAGGAAGGAGTAGTTATAATAGAGTTTGAATTCAGCCACGCTGCAGGTGAGAAAACCTCGATGCAGGTGCAAAGACGAATGTAATGCAGAGGAAACCCGTCCTCAGCAGAGTGTGTGGGGCAGCTAGAGGTGCTTCAGGAATCTGGGCTAGCACTGGAACGCAGCAGCAGTTTGGGTGGGACTAGTTGGATAGGGCTTACGGGTGCTTTGGAGGCAGAACTGGGACTGTAAATGAGCTTGACAACCTCAGCAGCAATTTGCAATAAGTGAGATGAAATTCAATAAAGACAGAAACTAAATGTGCAATATGAAATGAGCACTAATTGGGGAAGCAGCAGGACTGCAAGGCTGGCTGGGGATTGCCTGTGCTGCCATGCTCTTGCAAACACAGCAGCTGGGCTTCTGAGTCACAGCTGTAGAGACAAACCCAGGGAGACGCAGCAGGGAATTACCCCAGGAGCACAACAGGGCTCGAGCTGGGCTTTGGATGCTGGTCTCAAAGGAAGAGTCATCTCTGCTGTTTCTGAAGAGGTTGCAGTGTAGCACAGAGGTGCAGGGTGCTGTTATCAGCCTAGTTATCTCAGGCGTTCAGCACACTACACAGGACTAATTTTTCTGTTGGGCTTGCACCTTTCGGAAGTGGTTTAGAAAGTGGCAAATTAAATTTAGTACAAAGCTGAAGAGCAAAAGAAAGCTTTGTGAGGAGGTGTAAGAAACATTAGCTCCATTTGTGATTCACTCCAGAGCATCCTTTTAGTGTTAAAGAGGAAAGAAAAAAGTCATAGACGACATGATAGAATCGTATTAGAACAAACTGAAGAGCATCAGCTCTAGGATAGGACGTAGCAACTGTTTGGTACTAGACAGCAACGTTCAGGAGCAGGACAGAGACATGGAGGAGACTATTCTAGTTGCTAAGACTGTCAAAGCAGAGTCAGGCTGGCAGAAAGTAGTAAGTGGCATAGAAGCTAGCTAGGATAAACAAACCCATTCTTATAAAACAATGTGACTGTGCTTTCTCAAGGAGTCAAGTGGTCAGATCACCAACCCTCAGCCTGCCTGAATGAATTACAGCTCTTCTACTATATGCTGAAGCTTTGGCTTTTTGCTGGCATGTGGGAGCTGAGTCAAATCATCTGATGCTGTTTGCCTGCTGTGTCAATCAGGAGTAGCTGAGTTCCTGTTGAATGAGGAAAAGCTGAAAGATGCAGCCATATAGAGAGGCCTGTAGGATGTTAAGCCTGATAATACACCTGCTGCTTCCTTCTATCACCCCTGGCAGTGAGCAGAGGTGCTGTGAGTGAGAAGGGTACTTTGGGCTCTCTTCACCCCTTCCTAGTGCTAGTTTTCGGGCAGCTTTATTGAATCCTCCTTGCAGAAGCAAGGAGCTGATGAACATTCCTTGTCTGAGTCAGGTCGCCTTTGTTCCCGTTGAGCATCTGATGACCTGATGCATTGGGGGGACCAAGGAATGTCTTCAAAACCTTTTATAAAACCTGGAAATATCCTCTAGAGATGATTGAATGTATTGGAGCTGCTCCATAGCCTGTCCTGTGGTGGGACAGGCTCTATTGGAGCAGTAGTGGGAGTATAATGAGTATGTAAATAAGGCCTCTGCTGTATGTCAGCTTGCTCTGGGTATGAACTGGGACTAATATACTCACCACGTATCTTTGGGATGCTCTGGCAGGCAGCCTGATGCTAGGTGAGGGCTTGGAGTAACCTGGCATTAAATTTGTTAAATATATTACCCAAGAGTATGAAACAAATCAGCCATGGGGTTTGTCCATGGATCAGGTATCATGATTTTCCGTCAAGAAAATGAAGGAAATCCATCACAAAGACAGTGAAAGCCAAGCAATGAGGGAGATGTCAGCTGATAAAGGGCAGCATGATATTAAATCATCCCTCACCTTTCACTCTTTCACTGATTTTATTCTTTGTTGCCAAGTTACCAGGTACCTGCCTTGCTCACATATATATTCCCTCACCCCACTCACCCCATGTCAATTCTGGTTGCTGTCAGGTTATTTTTGAGCAGGCTACCAGTGGCTGGACCATAACTGGAGGCTCAAATCTCATGAGTGCCAGAGGAAAGGACAGCAAAAACTGCAACCTGGGTTTGAGGTATGCGAGGGTGGCAGGATAGGTCAAGATAGCCCTCAGGTTCCTGTCTTAGTGGGCCACAAAAGTCAAGTAGTCTGTTCTTCTGTCAGAACAGGTTGCTGAGGTTGTTTGCCTTTGGTTAGTGCTGCTCCAAGGATCCAGCTCTCCACCAGATCGCTCTCTGTCCTCGCCAGGTTGTTGTCCTGCCTGCACTCCAGTCTCCTGAGCTGCAGGGCCAGCTTGGCCAAGGGCAGGATCTGTCTGATTCCTTTCTGCACCTCCGAAAGTCGCTGGGATTTCAAGTATCTCCATCGTGCCGTGGCCCTCTAACATAGCACTGAGGCTGTAGGGCTGTGGGGGACAGCACGACATAGAGATCGCAGGGTCCAAGTCACCAAAGAGCTTCTGGGAATGGGTGAGTGGATGAGAGACTGGTCTGACCTTCAGGCTGTAAGCAAAGTTTGCAGAACTGGTAGGGAGAAGTGAGTCATTTAAAACTCTGAGCATGGTTTAACACTGGAGATACAGTAATAGCCGTGGACTTGCACTGTGCTATGCTTATAGAGCAGCCGTGCAGAGTCTCAGTCAGGAGCTGCAGGTTTTTTGGAAGGTGGAATATATTTGCGTGATTCATAGATGCAGGCTCTGCAGGTCTGGATGCAGCTGAGCTGGATTCCTCCTCTGGCTATTCAAGAGTTAGGCATCAAAGCTGCTCATTTAAGACAGATATTTTCTGCAAGTGTAACACAGCCAAGTTATAGCCATTATTACCTATACACCAAACATTGAGGCCCTGTTGTTACCATGACAGTAATTTAGATATGTTCTTATTGAATATAAAGTATCTGACAGAGGTTGCAAGGTTCATCAGATCCCAGCGCAAAGGTAACTGGGCATCTGTTTAACGTGAATGCTCCTCTCTGGGGGGTACTGACTTATCAAAACTACTGTCTGTGCACCGTGAGGAAGTTTGCTGTGAACATCTGGCTGTCATATCTACAATCAGACTGTCTGTCGCTTTGGTGCTGGGTGTCCAGGTTTCCTCTGACAGTTATTGATGGCAGCTCATAAATCCCCATGCTGCAAGGAATTGCTTTGCTGAGCAGGGGAAGCTTCATTTGGAGGGTGGTATATATCCTCCTGCACTTCTCTGGGCTGAGCAGGAGGGTTTACAGGGACCATAAATAAAACTGCCATTAGGATCATTGGTAACTGCCCAGCTCTCTATTCTCCCCAGGGATCTGGAGTTCTGCTGCGGGGAGTAAAGGAGAGTTCTTAAAATTTCCTCAGTTTGGCTGTTTTAGCTTTCCTTTTTCCTTTTCCTTTCCCTGTCTGTGCTTCTCCATTCTCAGGTTTCCTGCTCTCAGAGCTTGATTTATGTCCCTCCAAGAAAGCAGCTACATATTGTTCCTAGGGACTGTGTAGCAAGAGGACTGAAAAGCCCTTTCTCATTATCTGAATGCTTATTAGCAGCAAGGACGAAGGTGTCTGCCGTGATTTGCAAGCAGCAAAGACCTGCAGGTCCCCGCTTTGTTTCTAAGTGTCCTGCAGAAGGTGTCTTAGAGAAGCGACTTTATTGTCAGGAGGTTCCAGTCCCTCTTCGAGGTCATGCCCCACCGTGGAAACTCTTTTTGAGGCTGCAGATCAGTGGTTGGAAGCCCCTGCTCCGTAGTTGCTGAGCTGCTCCTGGGTGAATGTGGTGGGGAAGCAAACAAGGGGCACTAACCGCCCTGCTCCAGCACGGCCGCCTCGGGGCACCTCAAAGCAGGGAGGGCAGCACTGGGTCCTGGGCTCCGTCACAAGTGACATCCAGGGCTGGCAGGAGAGAGGGGGTTACCCACAGTGGGAGCCTCACTGATTTCTTCTTTGATCTGCCTTTTGTTCTGGAGCAGTCCTGGATGCCACAACAAACCCACGCAGATGTCCCGGCACAGAGCACTGCACTGGCGAGGTGCTGCATGCTGTGTTCCCATCAAAGCAATGCTCTCTGCTTTCAGGACCATGAGCAAATTGTTATAGTTCCTGCAAATTCACTGGATTGTGAAGTGTTATGTTCTGGGAAGAGTCACTGCCTTGCTGTGTAACTGGAGATAAAAGCAGCATGGGTGCTGCTATGGTTTTGAGTGAGGAATCAGGGGCCAGAGGCATGGAAACAGGCTGACCCTGTGAGCATTTAATAACACTTGTCCACCACGTGATGAATGATAAGCAGCATCAGCCCCATCCAAACCACCTGTTTGCACCAGCTGCCTGATAGCATCAGGGTGGTCACCTCCGTCTGGGTGCTCCTGAGTGAACCCATGCCCTGAGAAGAAAGGTGGCACTTGCTCTTGCCACCCTCCCACTCCAGTGCTGACCCAAGGCCTTGTTGTGGGCCGCTTGGGATGCTGCAGCTTCCTGGCACGTTGATCACAGAATCACAGAATGGTTGAGGTTGGAAGGGACCTCTACAGATCATCTAGTCCAACCCGCTGCTCCAGCAGGGACACCTAGAGCACGTGACATAGGGCGGCATCCAGGCGGATTTTGAAGATCTCCAGAGGAGACTCCACAACCTCTCTAGCAGCCTGTCTTTGTGCTTTGTCACCCTCACAGTGAAGAAGTTCTTCCTCATATGGAGGTGGAACTTCCTGTGTTCCAACTTACACCCATTACCCCTTGTCCTGTCACCACAGAGAAGAGCTTCCACACACGCATGGACTCAGGTGACAGCTCTCTGTGTCATATAACTGGAGTGGGCTGGTGGCATTAGGTAGGGAAGGTCATTTCTCACACTACATTCAGCTGGAGGTAGCACAGAGCCACTTTCTCTTGCTCCAAGTTTCTGGGGTCTGTCACCAGGTTGCCTACAGCACTGGGCATCGCTGAGCAGGACTGGGATGGTGGTGCCAGGTTGGAGCTGCTGGCAGTAGGAGGAAAGGGGCAAGCAGGGAGCAGTGCTCAGCTTGTGAGACCTATGAGGTTGTCTTCACCTGTAAGCAGCAATCTGCAGGCTCAGGGGTGAGGGCCACATGGGCTGTGATGTGGAGAGAAGTTGTGAACTGCTGGTGAGTCTCTGGGATGGGACATCCACCTGGAGCCTGTTCCTTAATCCTCTTGCCCTAGGATGTAGACCAGCAGGGCAACTCGTTGGATGAGGAGCTTCAAAGAGACATGGGATTTCAGTCATCCTTTGCTTGGGCAGAAAGCCCTGCCCCAAGCCCCAGGCAGATCTGCAGCCAATGCTGATCCCCATGCCATTCTGCTACTTTACAGTACCATGAAGCTGCTCCAAGTGTTGTGGTAAGCCTGGGACCTGCTTGAGGATTTTCCCAAATTGCCAACAGCATTGCTGGTCTGACCCCATTTCCCTGTCCCCTAATCATGTCTGTGAGCCTCTAAATCAAAACCTCTGAAGTCCTTCCTAGAACTTGTGGCCCACCCCTCCATCTGGAGCGTCTGCCAGCTGATATGAGGCTGATGTTTCCAGCTGAAGAACTGAAATAGCTTGTTCTTTTCCATGATTCCCTTGGCAGAAGAAAACAAGGCCATTTGTTTAGAAGCTCATAAAAGAGGAGCTTTATAGTGGAGCATTCATAAACTTGTTTGCGTTTGACCTTCTCCGCATTGCTGATGGTCTTAAGTTTTTGTCCAGGCATTGTGCTTGTCTGGGCTGTCAGTGGCATTTTTGAAAAACAGCCTCACCCAGAATAATTTGCATTGCTCAGTGCTCCTAAGCTAATGGTGCAGACAATGCCGCCTTTGCTTCGCTGCAGCCTGGCTGTGGTGTAAAGGTGCGATGCATTGACAGCCTTGTAAAACAGCAATTGCTCCTGAGAAGGAGCATGGCTGCTAATTCCATGTTGTCTTTTTTTTCCCCTCTTAATTAATTGATACTACTCAAGAAATGGGCATTTCTCAGGCTCTCAGGTTAGTATGTATTGATCTTGTGTCACTGGGGAGAAGAATCATGCCCTTAAATTAGGGAAAATATATTCTATGAAGTCAGGCAATTAAATCTTCAGTGTGTGTGGGTCATGGAGGGCTGAAAGGTTTAAGAGAGAGTTTGTTCTGTTTCAGAGACATAACACCTCAGGCACAGTGTGCAAACTAGGATAGCTGCCTTTTACACGTAGAGATAGCAAATTGGGAATGCCTTGGCCGGAGAGTGGGACCTCAGATTTCAGGTGTAGATTCAGAATTTGGTCCTGGAAATTGATATTTTAGGTGGATGAAACTCACTTGTTTTCCACCTATGCATTTAACATCTGGGGAGGGAAGAGTTCTCCAAACTGTGGCTGTGGCTGAGGCTTTGAACTCCAGTCTGGAATTACAAGATGTCAGGGATATCTGTCCATTTCCCAAGCTCTTCCTTGTCTTAAAGTCTGTTATTTTTGCTTTGGTCTGATCTTGTCTTTCTTGCATCTGTAGAACTTTAGCATGAGTTCGCAGCCCAGACTAAGGATATTACAAACTGCTGGACATGGAGCCCTACAGACATCCACCAGCACGTGAGACCACCTGGGGCACGTGTCCGTGCAGGCTGCCCAGTTCTGTTATGAGCAGCTTCAGAAAAGAACACCAACTTCTTGGTGTGTGATAGGAAAGTACATGTATCCAGTTGTTACAAAATCTTCCATGTTCTTTGAAATACATTTTTATTGGGTACTGCAGTCCGATTTAAAGTAATTCCTAGATTCAAATTGTGGGCATGGCACAATGTTGAAATAAATATGTCTCATCCGGTTCTGAAGTGGTGGTAAACAAGACACAGCTGGCAGGAGATATGCAACTAGTTTGGTCCTAATTTTTCTCATATTCCCACTGTACTTGTCAGCATAAAATATTTCCTTTTTTGTTTATTTTTCTGAAGACAAAAAAAAGGGAAAAGAAACATAAGGCTGAAAATCTCCGTAGTGGAATCTAAGTGAGACACCAGGATGCCAGAGACTGCTCACATCAGCACCAGAGAAGACAGGAACATCATGTTTTATTAGCCTTTGCAAGCTGTATCAATGACGAGAGTTAATTGCAATTATTGGGAGATAATGTTAGCACATTTACTTGTGTAGCTACCATCATTCCCATTGGAGTCAGGTGAAATGAGCGCTGTTCTAGTGCCACAGGTCTGCAGTCCACTCCAGTGGGAATCCCAGGCTGCGCCCCGCTCCATGCTTGCCTTTGCTGGTCAGTTCTCCTTTACCCGGCATTTGTGTCAACGCTGCAGAAGGACATCTGTGTAGGCACAGTGTTCATGGCAGCAGGGCTGGTGTTGGCTGCCCACACCAAGCTGTTCTGTGTTGTACATTTCATTCCTCTGTGGTTCCCTCCCTTCACTCTCGTGGCATCCTCCCAATCATATTGTCTGCATTCCCGTCATTTTGTCTCTGATTACTGATTCGACTCTTATTATTATTAAAACCTAACATGTTGGAAATATATGCAATCAAGTGTAATTAGTATTTTCGACAGCATTCCTAGCTTTGTGCATCTGTCTCTGTTAGACTGTAATTTAACACCTGGTTGTCCCATTATTTGCAATATGGGGAAGGGAGGTTAAGGTGTCTGAGGTGAGCGGTGCTGCCTCTGAGCCCTTTCCGGAGCCTTGCCAGACCCTTGGGAAGAGCTTGCAGCTGCAGTGGGGGCCAGGCTCTCACCCGTGAGGCCCTGCAGGATGGGCAGTGTCCCTCAAACCAGCAGAGAGCCTCTGCCCATCCACTGCTTTAAAAAATGACAAGGCCGCTGAGTGCAGGTGGTAATTCTGTCCTGAAACTGGCTTTCCACAGGACCTTTTCTTTCTGTGGTTTCTCCAAGCATTGTTCTTCTGCAGAGAAAGTGTCGCCTGATTAATCCCCTTTGTGTTCTTTGCCTTTGTTCCTCAGGCCCATGTGTTCGATCTGAGTGTTAATAAGTATGAAGCTATATGCACCCAAGTAGTGGTGGCCAAGAAGAAAAACAAGATAACCCATGTCCGCTTTAACCCTGTCTACCCTGTCGTCATCATTGGAGATGACCGAGGCCATGTTACCTGCCTGAAGCTTTCTCCCAACCTGCGCAGGATGCCCAAGGTAAGGATGACCAGCAATCCTCTGACTGAGGCACTTCATCACAGCAAGTCTCATGTTGCCTCCTTGCTGTCACTTCTTCTGTACAACGAGCTTGGCAAAGCTCCCCTTCAATGCAAGCCACTTCACATTACTCCAAGCCTTTCAAGTAGAATGTCTGGGTTGCCAGGTTCCTGCCCTCTGTTTGCCCAAGTAAGAAGGCTCAGTTCCCTTCTAAGCAGGTCCACGCGATGGTGGAAAGAGGGTTTGCGGTTTGTGGGACTTGTTGTCCTGAGGCGGGGGGTTGTGAGAAGGCACTTTATCACTGTACTCCAGGCAAGCCCACAAGCTCTACAGAGGTTCATATTTTTCCAAAGCTCACATCTTTTCTGAACTTGGGTTTTATTTGCAAAACTCCTTGGAACCAGTTAAAGAGGTCCTGACCCCTCCCAAGTCCTCCTATGTAGCCCATGCTGCATGTCCCTTGTGCTGCTGAATCATCAGTTTGTCCCCTGACCACTGTGCATCACCCCTTCATACTCATGAGAAGACATGGGATCTTCATCTCAAATGACAGGGTTGAGATGCACAAGCCCTTTTCTCTTTTTCCATGTGGCCTTACAGATCAGTCATGCAGGATGCTGACCTCCCCTCAGATTCCTTTATTAGACTTTCTTTCTGGGCTTCAGCCAGCTGTGAGCTGTATTCCTGTAAAAGGTAACCCCCTTTCTAAGCCCATATAATCTAGTTGTTATATTTAATGGACCATTTTCAGTTTCAGGCTCTTTAGAATTGATCCAAGAAAGCAATTGCTCAGGATGATCGCATCTTATATGTACATCCCCAAAGGCTTTATATACTCTGCTAGCCCTCTGTTTTAAGCCTGGTCTTGGGCCAGAAACTAATCACCCAGGTGTCAATCCAGAATGTTTTGATGGATTTTAAACAAGTTCCTTCAGCCGGACACTGCTGGAAATGAAAATCTACCCTGTGCTAAGAGAGTATAGAAAACACAGGAGCATGGCAATCTGTGTGGGGATGGGGTATGGGAGCCATGGAGGAGACTGTCCTATACACATCAGACTTTTATTTCCATCGAAACCCAAGTCCAGGACCATCAGAGCTCTCAAGGTTGCCATCCCTCTGGCTCTGGTCAAGTTTCCTCATTAATTTATGAGTCCTTCCTGGTCATGGGTCAGCTACCGGGTCTGTCAGTGGCCTTGGTTTCACGAGGATTTCCCAGTGGGGACTGGCCACACACACTGCTTTCCTCTACACTGAAAGCAGCCAGCTGTGCAGTTAGCACTGTGTGAAAATACTGCACAATGGGTCAGAAGGAATTTGAATGTCTACTATGTGTAGGTATGAATGTTGTTATTTCTCAAAATCATGTTCTTTTGCTAACCTGTTTCGGAGTTGAATTGCATGTTGTTGACTAGGCTGTTTAATCTGACCCATGAGTTCAGGAATAGCACAATCACTGTTGACCTTAAATGAAAAGGTAGCATATCCCAAACAATGTATAAACTGGATAGAAATTATGAACTCTGCTGCTCTGATGTTATTAAGCTGTCTTCTACTTGCTTGGCTAGGTTTGAATGGACACTGAACACTGAATTAAATATTTCCTCCACGTGTAGAGGAGGAGGAGGAGGGGTGTTTAAGCATGGCTGCTGATCTGTGCACATTACCTGGCTAAAGCTGGCTTTTTCTAAAAGTGACAAGGACCCTAAAGCCAGGTGACAAGCAGTGGCAGCAGCACTTCAGTTCAGGCCCAGTCAGCCCAGCCGCCGTTTTGTACCATGAGCAGACAGATGAGCAGGGTTGCTGATCCCTCCGATGCGCTCATGTGGCACCAGCAGCACCAAATGATGGCGACAGATCCAGAACCCTTTTTGTATCTGGCTTAGTACCTGGATACCACAGTGTGGCTTCTCTGGTACTTGATCACTGCAGAGGCCTTGGGAGAAACCTGCTCGAGCCCCAGGAGGAGAAGCTGCAGCTGGTGCTTCCAGAGGTAGCGGCTTTCTCTGCTCACCCTGATGTCTGTGCTCTCTGGTGATATTTCTAATGGCCCTTTCGGAAAGGAGAAGGTGACTTTTGTTGGAGGCTTGGCAGAACTCAGTGTGCTGATGTGACATGGCAGCCGGGTGCCTCGTCTGGGTCTCATGTCCCTCTGTTTGCTGACAGTGTCAAAGGGGTTTGGCAGTGAAGTTTCCCTGCCAGCTTCCCACACAACTGGGGCAGCTGCTCCTGACAGATATGACTAGCAGACTAATCAGCCTGTGGAGAGAGCTCTTAATAGCCACATGTCACTCCAAACCTGCTTTCTTCCCCTAAAAATAGATGCAGTGCTGTCTGCTCCGTGTTCTGTAGATTTCCTTGGCAGTAGCTGGGGTTCCCAGAGAGGACTCACCAACGAGAGACTTAGCTATCTTCCCACTGGGATTTCAGACATTCTGAACTTATTTTGGCTTATCTATTAGTTAAAGTCAGTGCAGTGGATTAGCGGGTATAAGGAGGATGGTTTCTCATCAGACCTTGGTTTATTCCTGTGTTCGTGTCCTTGAGAGATAGCAGGGGAAATTCATAGAATGCTTAAGGTTGGAAGGGACCTCTAGAGATCATCTAGTCCAATCCCCCTGCACACGCAGGGTCACCTAGAGCACGTGGCACAGGACTGCGTCCAAGCGGGTTTTGAAGATCTCCAGAGAAGGAGACTCCACAACGTCTCTGGGCAGCCTGTTCCAGTGCTCTGTCACCCTCACGGTTGGTCTGCAGCTTAATTAATTCACGTCTGTAAAACACTTTGGGATCTTTCAGAAGAGTTGGTTAACACTTGAGATTTTTTCAGTCAGTAGCATTGGTGCAGCTCCATTTATGAGCACTTTGCAGATCTATAAGCCAAAGGGGAAACTTTTTGAAAGTTCTCACGTTGTTTTTTCAGAAGTGACTTTCTCCAAGACAGATAGTAAAAGCTTCAAAACCAGGCTAAGGTCCCATCAGCTCCTCATGAGCTTTGGCTTTTCAATTCATTCAGTGGCACATGGGAAAAGGTGTCTTCCATGAGCACCCCAGTCTTCAGAGGCAGCTGGGGACAGAGATTGCGCACTGGGATTGAGGGCACATCTGTGTGCAGGGGGCAAATGTAGATCCCTCTACACAGGCCTGTTGGCTCTGCCTCGTGGCAGAGGATTTGCCATCCAAGTGTCCCCAGCCTGGTCCTGCACTGGGAGTGCTTCCTGTCTCCCCTACACACAACCTGCAGCTTGGGGTTCCCCCATGGGGAGCACTGGTGAAATTGGTTTGGATCTTCTGCTTGGAGCTCAAAACTTATGTAGAAAAGCTTGCATTATTTTTCAATGAAGCAGTAAGAGCAAATAGTTCTGCTGTCACGCTAGCCACTTTTGGACTCCACATTCTCCTTAAATACTGTTGGGCAGGAATTGCTTAACTAATGAAATACTGCTCTTAATTTGCAATAACCTTGGCGGCTGAGTTCACCTGAGAGAAGCATTGCTGTAAGAAGAATGAGTTTGAGGCAGAGCTGTTTAATTAGCAAACCTTTCTGGCTTCTTTTCATTTGGGGGTTGGAGGAAATTAAAGCTTTTTGTCATCGCAGTCGGAAGAATGTAGCTGCTCATGGACTTTGGTTTGTTTTTTAAAAAACGTCTAGAGTCGCCTGGCACAGGCTCAGTCGATGCCAGAGGCAAACAGGAGACAATCAAAATAATGTGCAGAGTTTTTAGAGGTGTAACAGTTGGGAGGGCACGGTGGAGCAGCAGCAGAAATGAAAGCAGGTCAGAGAAAAGTTATAATGAAGCATTTGTTTAGGCTAAGAAAAAAGCATTTGTTGAGCGTTGGTCTGTACCCAGGCTCGCAGCCAGGGAGGTAGCTGGCCTCCTGGTCTGATCATTATCTTGAGGATCTCTGTTTCTGTCACTGGTTTCTTTATATGCAAGTCACTTCTCTCTGTGTCCCTCCGGGACAATCAAGTTACTTCCCAGAGAGTAAATCTTTAGTGACAGGATCTAGCTGTGCCTCAGGCCCTTTGTGGCTGGGCGCTAGGGTCTGGGAGGGATCAGGCGGGATTCAAGCGGGCTGGATTGGGTGATGCTGAGGTTTTCAGGAGGTGAAGATGGGAAGACGGGTTGGGGAGGATTGATGAAAGTGTAGGAAGATTTAGGGAGCCATTAGGACAGGGGCTCAAGTCTATTTTCCAATCTACCTCTCCCTCACTGCTTTCTTCGCAGTTTTCTGGGCCCAAAGACACCCGCTCCTCTTGCACCTCAACAGGGCCCACAGCACTCAATACTTTTTGGACAAAGGATCCTCTTTTTGTCCCTGTCTCTACACTGCTTCAAGAGGATGCAGCTCAGGTCCAGAGCTGTCACTGAGCAAGGACAGTGTGAATACAGGGTCTGGTGCAACCAGCTTGCTGTGTGCTTGATCCTGAGCCTCACTGCTGTGTAGCCATGTGCTGCTGGCATGAAAGGTGATGGGACAAAGAGTTAAGGACCATGAGTTTAGGTTTTTCTTTTTTGTCCCTTAGTCGTGTGAGCTGTTTCAGTAACTGTGTGGGATGAACTGACTAGCAGTCAGAGAAGGAGCTAAACTCTGTCGCCTCTGTCCAGGGAGGTACAGTCCATTCTCCCACCGGACAGTCTTTATTTGCAGGAGGAGGCAATAATTAGATAGGCTCTACAAGGCCATATCAGCTCTGGACTGGTGAGTAGTTTGGCACTGGGAGAAGTACATTTTGTCCTCAAACTTTTTGTTTTAACAGCTCTCGAGAGATATCTCTCCAAAACCTTGCTCCTCTGGTGGTGTTATTCCTAGTCTCTCTGTTTTCATGCAAGCAGCTCCTCTGTAGCAGAGATTCATACAGTGCCTTGCGTGTAGCTTGAATGATGGCTGATTTCTCTGTGTCTCTTTGGGGCAGCTATTTGTTCAGTGACCCAAGTGTCCCAAGCACAGCAGTGCTGGAGGAACTGAGCCTCGGGTGCTGCTGGGCATCATGTGCTTTGCGTGCATTGGGTTTGCTGCCTCCAGGTAAGTCTTGGCCCTCTGATAAGGAGGCACAAGGAAATAGGCTTGGGTTTTGTAAAAACTGACCCCCCAGCTTGACAGGTTTGTTTCCTCTGAGATTTGCAAAGGCTTTTTGATTTCCTCTCAGTCCCTCCCCAGTTATTTAGGCTACTTACATATTCCTGCTCCTGTATTATAAGAACAGTTGAACACTGGGGGGTAGATCATGGACTCATGAAATGGTGCTTCTGCCCTTTCACAGCTTTCATTTGTCACCCTTGTAGGCCATTTAAGGGCAGATATTTTAAGCAGTCAGACACTACACCTGGATTAAAATGAGACACACGTGGAATGAGAAATACATGGACTGAAATGAGAGAGTAGGTACTAGTTTGCTTGAGCTCTCTAGCTTGTCCCTCAAAATCTTCATCTTCTGGTGGCTCACCTGAGTGATATGGAGGATACTGGGTGTTTGAGTGAGCTGCAGGCTGTGGGGAACTCAGGTGCTGTGGCCATGAGCTGCACGTGCACCCTCCCAATGTGCTGCTTGATGGGGAAAGGGACAGAACTCTCCTGCAAGTCCAAGTCTTGGCCTGGATCATGTGAGTTCTTGGTGATTAACTAAATTCAGCACTCACCCATTCAGATTTATATTTGGGTCTGGGCAGAACTGTCTCTGAAGTTGTGGATAGGGATGAACTGGGAGGATAGCTAGGCCCCAGGATGGTCTTCTTGGCACATCTGTAGGGACAGGCTTAGGCTGTGCTGATCCTGCCCTATAGCAGGAGGGTCATGAAGTGGTTGCTGTGACAGTCCTCGCAGTCTGTGCATGCTGGTCCCAGCACCCACTTAAGCCAGCAAGAGCCAATACTTGTATATAGCTTGTCAGTGCATGGGCAACATTACTGTGATCCGCAGTCATTTTGCTAGGCAGACTGTGACTCATAACTATAAATCAACATCTGTTGAAGGGAATACTGATATTCACTGACAAAACAGACTCTCCTGCACCTTCTGCCATGCTCCTTGTGCTCAATCCTTCACTGCTCTTCCACTACACTGGGAACCCCAGTGCCAGATAGTGCTTTACAACCCCCCAAGATTCCAGATAAGGATATTTCAAAATCTGAAGACTTTGGGTATTTATCAGGAGATCCTGCACATCTGAATGGTTCTACAGTATAAATCCAGATAGTTGAATAGTTGTCACACCACAAATATGAAGAGTTCTGGATCCAGACAAAGATGTGGCAAACTTAGACACCAATTCTGTTTAGGGAGCTAACACAAGTCAGCCATCAGTAAATCTAAAGGGCTTGAATTTTCTTTCATGAAACCAGTTTTCTTTGTTTTCAGTGAAATTATTTTTGTTTTGCCTCAGAATACATAAAAAGAGAAAACGGCTCTATGTATTGCAGTGTTTAGCTGGACCTCAAGGTCAAAGAGATGGGAGGGGAGTCTTCTTCTCTTTAATCTTGGTCACGTGTCTCCAACCTTGTTTTTGTTGTGCAGTGTGCCTTTTACTGACCTCTCTCTTTGGCGATTGGTAGAGAAACAACATCAGCGTATTTGCAGGTTATTTTAAGCTGAAGTTAATTCTCAGTGGTCAGGATGAAGTGCATTTAGTATGTGAAGTGGAAACACTGGCAATTTGAACAAGAAAAGGTCCCATTTTAGGAGAATTCAATGCTTATGAATTATTTCTCAAGTGCAAGGCTCATCCTGTGAGATGCTGAGTGCTGTCTGTGGGGTCCAGAGTTTCATAACCTGAGACTGACTTTGAAGATCTGTGTAATAAAAGGGTTTTCTGAGTTGGAAAGTGAAGGAAGACTGTTTCAGATCACAATGCCAGAGTCTTGGAGAGAGGTTTGGGGGAAAAGCTTGAGTGATTTGTTTTTGTCAATGATAGTCAAGTCACTGAGTTAAACATCCTTTTCTGAACAAAATCTAATGTGTTTCCATCAAATTCCCAGTTCTCTGAGTATGCAGAGGTAACTGGAATCTGAATTTGCCCCTGCAGAATAGTTTTTGCCCCTTCCTTGGTATTTCTCCATGCCAGAGGTGCTGTGCAGGAAGGCTCTGCACCTTCATCCTCATGAACACGGGGCTGTGTGTCGCCTGGGCTGACGTGCTCGACGGGCCCTCACAGGTTGCGCCAGCACTTGCTGCCCTGGCAAATGGCTCCTACACGGGACTAAGGATTCATGCCCTGATTCATGTCTCCAAAGGACTTGTTGCAGGCTAGATCTGAACACACAGGGTTGCTGGGATGCATCCTCACAGCTTACGCAGCTCTGCCTGAAAGCCGAAGTCTCTGCGTTCCCCAGAGCCCTGGCAGGGAGCTCTTTGGCAGCAGGGAAGTGGGCCCAGTGCAGCCTTGTGGTGAGAGAGGCCTGCCTGGCCCTGCGGCGGCCTGGCTTGCCTTTCCTCCCCGTTTCTTTGTTGTAGCCGTCCTCTTTGGATTCATTGCTATGCGCATGGCTTAAATTCTCACCAGAAAAATGAAGGCCCTTTAGAAATCCCTGCTGTTTTGTGCAAAGAATAGCCCCAGAATGAAGGCAGAGCCAGTGTGCATCAAGCTGAGGCCTGTGGGAATGAGCTGCTCTCAATGCGTGCCCTTGGTAGAGCCAGGGAGGCAGATTTTTGGGGACACTCATCTCCGAATAATGTCTGGATCCATTTGTGCTGCACTGCGAGCAGGTTCTGAGCTGTGAGGAGTGCGGCTATCACAGAGAGCTGGCTCTGCCCCAGGGGTGTGGAGGAGGGAAGCTTGTTAGCTTGGCGTCTGAGCCATACGTAGGTGCATTTGAAGGACAAGGTGATGCTTCTCCTGAGGATGCAGCATAGAGCAGTGGCTGGAGCCTGAGAGATCCAGCCCTGGTCCTGGTGTTGGATTCTGAGTCTCCTTGGAAGAGATACAGCTTCTGTCCAATCTTGGCGCCTGTGTCAAGGCCGATAATGACATCCATGTCCCTGGGAGCCCCTGCGGGTGAGCAAGAGTCTGTCCGTTATCACCACAGACCTGCTCCCCTACATCTGTCTTCTCCAGACTTCTCTCCAGCTGACCTGTGGAGTGTCTTGGAGTGTCTGTCACATTCATACCTCAGGCCACCAAATGGACCGAGGAGCCTCTGTGGAGGGGAAGAGGAGAGGATCTGAAAATCAGGAGGTGCTGGTGTCCTTGACCTTTAGGGCCCAGTGCCTGGCAGGGTCTCCTCCCTCCCTGCAGTTGTCCATGACAGGACTGTTGGATGTCACAGGCCATCAAGCCCAAAATTTCAAATCAGGGCAGCCAGGTCCCTGGGAAACTTGGGAAAATTATCCCTGGGAAAAACAACAGATCCCTGGGCAGTTAGATCTCTGGGAAAAACAACATGGCACTGAGAGATCCTTTACTTTCCGCTTGCAGACCCAGCACTGATGTGTACGGTGCTCAGGGCAGCCTGTCCTGGCAGGCAGAGGGGCAAGGATGAGAGTGCAGTCCTGGCATGCAGCAGAGGAGAGAGGGAGCAGTAGAATGTGCAGAAGGACAGGAGGGCTGTGGAGCGGGGCCTCTTGGGAAGCAAAGAAAAAGAGGCATCTGTGGGTGTCCAAGACAGCAAAGCGTGCGGAATCCTGGGACATGGGTGAGCAGCTCTGCACCTCCACAGGGATTTGCCCTCCAAATTTGTGCTGATCATGCAACTTGGGTGCAAAAAGGTAACTGAATCTCTCCAGCCCCTGGCTGTGTGGTGCCCTGGACACCCTTCCCTGAGGATTCACTCAGCAAGGGTGGTAAGTGGGACATTTTCTTTAATTTAAAAACCTTCCCAGTCCTGCTTTTGCTTTGCCCCAGTGACCCCAGCAAATCCCCAGGCAAATGCAGGCAAAGGTGGCTATGCTGGGATTTTATGGGATTTTGTCATTCCTCAATCTCTTTGGCTTTTCCTTCCTTGTAACATTTGCATAACTTGTCCCTAAGCATCACCTGGGTGCCGCAGGGCACTGCCTGTCACTGCAGAGCCTGGTGGCATCCGCTGTGGTGACAAAGGCAGGAGGTTAGACAGGACCCGGGGTGGGAGGGATGGCCTAGAAGAGCTGGAGGAACAGCTTGAGATTCGGCATATCCCTATAATGCCTTATGAGCCCCTTCCAGAGCCTAAAACAGCCTTCCCCAAGGAGCCGGACAGGACTGAGGCTGCTGTGGGGAGCACGGGGTGTCTTTCCCTCTGTAAAACACATTCCCAGTACATCCGTGTAAAATGCCCCTTGCATTGCCGTGCTTTTGCTGACACCGGGTGCATGGGTTGGCACTCGTCCCTGCCCCTGTGCGCCCCGATGCGCGCTCACTCCCTGTCCCTCCCGCCAGCTCGTGCCGTCCCCCAGCCTCCTCTGGAAGAAAAGGAAGGGAAACACCTGTGCCAGCAGGCAGATCAAGTAAATGTTTCTTGCTCAAATTAATTTGATAGGCTCAATGGGGAATTGTTTAAATGGGAGAAGGGAAGGAAACGTAGATGAATAAAATGTCTCGCTGCTCACGCTGATAGAGCTGACGCAAAAGGATTATTTTTATCTCATGGAGAAAAGGAAGAAAAAAAGAGCCATCAGAAGTGGACAAGAAGAGAGGCTGTGTTACAGTCCTGCTGCCTCGGGAGCTGCAGCCTCTGCGACGCGAGCGCTCCAGCAGCTCCAAGCCTTCCTGGAGGGAAACTCTTCTCTCTCAGTCACTGACAGTTCTTTGGGATGGGGCACACGGCTCCAGGTGTGTGGGGCAGCCCTGTGGCAAACTGCCCTCTTCTCCCTCCTGTCCCCCAGCCGGGAGTTGCCCCCATCCCGCTGCTCCAGCTGTGGGTGAGTCTGAGCTCCTCACTGCCCATGGCTCCTGCTCAGTCTGTTCTGTCATTACCCTCTGGACCATGGAGTCTCTTGCATTTATCCCTTTTTAGATCACCTGCTGCTTTTCCAAGTTGCATCTCCGGTCCCTCAAGGTCATTTCACATTTCTGCAGCCCACTGATCTGTTCTCGTGGCCAAGCACTGCCAGAAGCTCTGACCCAAAGGAGTCCACAGCACAGACCCTGTGTGCTGCACACAATGTGTCCTTCTGGGCTGACAGCTCAGCCTATGGCTCTCTAGTTGCATCTTACAAGCTTGTACCCATTTTATCTAGGCCTTTTGCCCCACCTGGACTTAAATACATCCAGACTGGGCAATGACAAAGCCTTCCTAATGTCAAGGTAAATGGCAGTGTCTTCTTTCCTACCCGCAGGGTCTACTGCCTTGTAGCAGACAGAAATTAGACTGTTCAGCATGACTTTTTTGGTACAAATCATGTTAGCTGGGATGCATCTCTTGGCAATCACTTACAAACAGGTTGTTGGTTTGTTCCACTTGTTTTCTGCAAAGTGAAGTTAAACGGAGAGGCTAGGATTTTCCTTTCTTAGGATAGCTACCGTGTTTGCCTTTGTCACCTTTGCAATCCCTGTCATCCTCTGACACACTCCAAGATCAGTGCTGGAGTTTAAGTCCATTAGGCTGAGCCAATTTGAAGACCTACCAAGGGCCTGGGGCTCTTGCAGCTCGGACAGTTTAACACAGGCAAACAAAGGCCTGTGGGCAGAGGTAATGTCTTTTATTAGACAAACGAATATACCTGGGAAGAAAGACAAATGTCTGTGCCCTAATGCTTGTGGTTTATTTTCTAGCTAGCAAAAGTCACTTGTTCTCCCCACCAGCCTGTGCTGCCTGGGTATGTTCTAATGCCTCGCTCGCTTCGTGGGAGCAGAGGTCTCCCCGCTTGGTTTCTGCTATCAGTCAGCTGTGGTATCCCAGGGACTGGGAACTGCAGGAAAGGGGGATCCTTCCCTGCTGAAGGATCCTATGGAGCCAGAAAAAGGCACTCAGAAGCTCTAATTTTATCTCACCTGGGCAAATCATAGGGCATCTAGATGAAAATCCAGAAAGAAATTAATTATTTAGTATCTTTCACGTCATTTAAAGAGAGAGAAAGCTGGTTTTGCTGCACAGTTAGCGCAGATAATAGAGCCGAGCCAGGGAACACAGGCCTGACAGACTGGGTTTCAATTACAACTGCTTAACCAAGGAGAGAAGCTGCTCTGCTAAAGCTCTGCAGCCCAAGCAACTCCTGCAACCTGGGAGTTGGGACACTTGAGCTGAGAAAGGAAAGGCAGACGCAGCATGAGAAACCCCTGCTCAGTGGAGGCCAGTGACAGGACAAGGGGTAACAGGTACAAATTAGAACACAGGAAGTTCCATCTCCATGTGAGAAAGAACTTCTTTCCTGTGAGGGTGACAGAGCCCTGGCACAGGCTGCCCAGAGAGGTTGTGGAGTCTCCTTCTCTGGAGATCTTCCAAACCCGCCTGGATGCCACCCTGTGCCACATGCTCTAGGTGTCCTTGCTGGAGCAGGGGGTTGGACTAGATGACCTCTAGAGGTCCCTTCCAACCTCAACCATTCTGTGATTCTGTATGATCTGTATGATTTGCCCCCCTGGCCTTAGGGGGCAAAACCTCCTGCAGGGACCTGCAGTCTCGGTGACCAGGCTCCAGCTGCCTTCCCTGGGAGAAGCTGCAAGTCCCACCCTGCTTCCCTGTGCCACGGAGTTTGGTTCTTCAAGGTATTCATGCCCTGCTCATGGCGGGCCCTGATTTCTCTGGAGCCAGTGCTGTAGAAGAAGTCTCGTGCAAACAGATTTTCAACTCGAATCCAGGTTAGCCTGAGCTGTAACTACCAAGGAGTTTGCCGAGAGCTCTGAAAGTCGTATTTGCACCATGGAGACTTCCTGGTCAGGCTCACACATGCCAGCTAGGGACTTGGGCATGGCTGGAAGCGTTACTGAGCCCGGAGGGAGAGGCACGGAGCCCGGAGGGAGCGGCAGGAGCGCTTGGCAAGGCAGGGGCAGCCGGGAGCGCGCACTACACACCAGCTCCCAGGACAGGGGTGAGGGCTGGAGGGCAGATGTTGTAGCTACTCACTGCACTGCATGGCTGGAAAAGCAGCAAGACAAGCACGAGACACCGTTGTCTACCCAGCTACCTGCAGAGGAGAAAGGGAAGAAAGAAGAAATTTAAATAAGAGAAAGGCTTGGTGGCCTCCTTAATTGCTCTGGTTTTGGTTCCCTCATCTCTGAACTAGCTGTAACAGGGGTTTCCCAGGAGCAGGGTGACTGGCTTCTCTCCTCCAGCCCTACTCCTTGCCCACGTTGGATTCTCTGGTTGGGGTTTGTCCAAGACGGTGCAGTCCTGCGCCAGGAGCCCAGGGCTCCCCACGGGCTTTGCATTGGCCATGTTGCCTTGTGTGCAAAGCCACTCGCTACAAGTTGTCCCTGCTCTGCCCTGGGAGTGAATGAGGCCTGAGGCAGCAAATGGCTTGGGCGGCCACCGCTGGAAGGTGCCGCAGAAGTGCCAGACATTTATAGGATGTGGTTAAGGGAATTAGAGGAAACTTACACACTGCAACTGAGCGGTTTCCCCTGCTTAGGGAAGAATTGCTTGTCTGTCAACATGAGGCCTCTTAAACATCATCACGTTCCCACATGCTTATTGCTCACTTCACAGGCTTTCAGCCTTGCTTTGAAAGTGGTGTTTAACTCGCACCTGTGACAGACACCAGGTCCTGATGCTCAGCATTGTTTACAAGCTGAAAGAATACTTCTCGGGTAAGGACCCAGCATCATCGTCCTTTTACAAATAACCCCTTATTTAAAATAAAAAACACTGCACAACACCCGCATGGCTTCAGCTAAGGGGAGCCAGGAGCAGATGTGCAGAGGAAAGGTTATTTGGAGCAGGATCGACACCAGGGCCCCTTGTTACGGAGAAGGGGATATTGCTAGTTCCTTTGCCAACTGGAGGGCGCCTGTGTAGGTTTGACACTTCAGCAGAGGTGGTGAAAAATGCAAACCAAATCTAGAAAGAGTAACAGAGCTTCAGTCTGGAAAGCATGACTTCAAGGAGCTCTTCAGGGCCTCACAAATAAATTAAGCAGTAATTTGATCTCAGCCTAAAAGCACCTGCAAGGGGAAGGGATTTCTAGCAGCGGAAGGCTCTTTAAATTAGCAGAAAGAGGCATAATGGGATTTGGCAGTTGAACAGCACTAAGCAAATTCAGACAAGGACCGAGGCACGCACTGGTAGAGTGACGCGAGCTTATCTGCATCCTGCAAGTCAAAACTTCCTGTCTCTTTCTAAAAAGATAATGCTCTAGCCCCAAGAGAAGTCACTGGTGTGACAAGTTTACTGACCAAGGCTGTGCGGATCTTAAAGATTCCTCCTGGGCTTAAAATCTAAAAAATCAATTTCTGCCTTTGATCTTGATGAAAAGATCTGAGATAGACTGGCAGCACTGTAGCGAGAGAGGCACAGCTTTTATCAGGAGATATTCCCATCTTGACACACACCAGGCAGTTTTATATGAAGAGATTTATAGACTCCTAAACTCTTCACTTCCTTGGATTCTCCCTTATTTATTCCCTTGTGCGTTAAACAGTCAGACTCTAAGTACTTGGGGGTAACAGGGTGCTGTAGTAACAATGAGCGTTGCAGTGTTAAGGACAAGACATGTCTTGCTAGGGGGGTCAGACAAGTGTGCTCAGGACTTTATCCAGTCTCATCTAGAAAACCTCCAAGTCAGAGATCCCACAGCCTCTCTGAGCCCCTGTTTCAATGCCTGATTGTCCTTTTGGAGAAGAACCCCTGTCTGCCAGGTTGGAGCCTCCCATTTCTGTGTGTGGCTGCTGTCTCGCATTGTCTTGCTGAACATCCCTGTAAAGAGCCTGGCTTCATCTCCCCAGTATCCTTCTGTTAGGAGCTAGAAGGGTGCTGATGGGCCCTGCCGAAGTTGTCCCTTTTCCAGGCTGAACGAGTTCAGCTCCTTCAGCCTCTTCTCACAAGCAGGTGCTGCAGTCCCCAGCTCTGCTGGTGGCCTCTGCTGGACTCAGTCCAATTTCTCAGCACCTCAGTTCAGCCCTTGAACCGCTTTCTGCCTCTATTGCCTTAGGTCAAACCGGAGCTCTCACACACATTAACTGTGAGTGAAGACTTTTTGCCATCTGTTTTTCATTGCCCAGGGCAGTGAGCAGAGGTGCTGATGCTCCTCTGAACCAGCACCAGCCATCATGTCCTTATTTATTTACTCCTTAGGAAGTTCCTTTGCTGTTTCCAGTGACTGAAACACTGAAGTGTGTGATGCCAGTAGCACCAGGGACAGGAGCTGAGAGGGATTCACCCTCTTTATCTCCTTCTGCCTCCCAAAGTCACTAACATTGGCCTTGTGTGTCTTGATTAGCACGTTCTAACTTTGCGCTCCTGCCTGTGTTGGAGCCTTCTGGAGGAAGCCTGCTAAAACTGTATCCATTGTATGGCAAGAAATACCCGACATTAAGCCCCTTACTAGACTGATGGCTACTGTTGCTCCATGGCATTACACTGAGTTTGAGTGTGGTTAACACCCTGAGTCCCTCTATCCCTCCTTCGCTTTACGTGTCTCTCTTGAGGGAATCTACATGCGGCTGTTCCTTGCCTTTCTTCAGGCTTTAGCTACAGATCTATGTGACAGACTTGTAGCCCAGCTAAGCCAGGGGGTTGTCAAGGTCCGCCAGGAGTGGGATGCGCAGCAGGCTGAAAAATCCCCAACTGCACCCAAAAGAGCAGTTATGTTTGTGGTCAGCTTCGAATGGCATTTCCGAGAAGCCTGTGGATCTCTCTTGGGGAGGTTAGTTTTTATTCCCACTGTGATTTCAACTGGTGCACTCATTCCTTGGATGATCTAGCAGAGGGCTCACTATAAAGTCTTGAGGAGGTTTGGTGGTACAGGCCAGCCTGAGGGCTTTGAAACACTTTGCATCAGATTCCCACATGACCTTGAAACTTAGAAGGGATGGACTGAAATCAAAGGTGAAAACAGTAAAGATCTGTGCAAAGGACCTAAAATATCTGTCAGAGCTAGTTCTGTCTGACTTTGATCCTGCCTCCACGTAGAACTCGGATTAGGTTCCTACGATCCAAGGACCCGTCATTCCATTGATAATTCCCTGCCTGTGCTCGTGCCAACGAATAGTCCTGGGGCTCCCAGCTCTCTTGCATCTGTTTGAGTGTTGACTGTGCTGGTGTCACACGACTCCCAGGCCTGGCCCCGGGCCTGGTGGAGCAGCTCCTCAAGGTCCCCAGTGTGGAGCGAGTTCAGCTGCGAGAGCAGCGAGGGTTTGGCTCATGTTGTGTTGGCAACAGTAGCATCCAAGTCCCAGCTGCTCACATAGGAAACATTGCATTTGTCTATAGTTAAATCAGGGGATGCTGGAATAAATCAGCTCTGATCCAAGTTCTCTGCTGCTTTGCTGGATTTTTGGCTTGTCTGGCTCAGTTACAGATCCTTGCTGGGGAAGTTAAATTACAAGCAATAACCATTCAGACTACTTATGGATTTTATAGTAGAGGGAAAAAATGGCAGTATTTCTCCAATTACCTTCTTCTCACCTTTGGAGCAAATGCATTTCTCACATGGGGATTTTATGCCTCTTTATGGCAAATAGGGTGTTAATGACAGTATAATTACTGGAATTAAATTTGGATTTAATTTTCTGAACACAAGTGGCTCCTTTCTGTCTTTCTTCTGTTTCCTACTCCATCGCCAGCTATGAAAACATCTCTTTTCAGGATATTTCCTGGCGCACGGGTGCTTGCGCAGTGCTGCACGTGCAGTAACGCCTGAGGTGCAGCCTCCCTGTGCTGTGTTTGGCCCTGTTGTTGAGTGATGCTGACCAGCCCGCCCCCAGTGAAGGGGAAGAACGTGACCAGCAAAGCCTGGTGAAAGCCTCGTGCATGCTTGGTGTCTGCATCTTACAGCAGTTTACAAACAGGAGCCACTGTTAACTGTTTTGAAGGTGGGCTCTATGTAAGTGCTGAGACTTCCCTAAGGTCAGGGTGCCCTGTGGATGGGATGTGCTCACGTCCTGGACGAAGGAGTACTGAGCCCCTCCTGCCTCCTCGTGTGCCCTTCTAAGAGAGCACTCTCATTCCCAGCCCTGTGATTTCTTCTGCCTGCTCATCCCATTGCCTTCTGTGCCTCTCTCCATGGTGGAACAAAAGCAGATGACAGCTGATTTAGTCCAATCAACTATTTTAACGTGCTTTTATTTCTATCAGGCAACTGCTTCCACTATCCCTCTAGATCGGTTTAAGCATCTCCTCCACGGTGATGGAAGAGAGCAATTTTCATTATAGTCCTGAGGGCTCCTGAAACATCACATTCCTTTTCACTTTTTATTGCTTCCTGCCATACTTGCACCCTGGAAACCTCCCTGGGTTTCAGACAGCTCCTTGCATTTGGACAATACCAGGAAGATCCATGCGTGGGCTCAGACAGATCAGAATGGAAGCAGGAGAACCTGGGAAGAAATCATTCCTCCTGAGAGGATGATTGGACTGTACTGGGAAAATCTACAGCCAGAACTGGTGCCAACATGTGGAAAGGTCTCCCCTATCTCCATCAAGGAGATATCTCCTCCAAGGGACCTCCAGGATCCTGGCACTGCATCAGTGGCCCAGACATTTTCCTCTGTCCCACCTGCAGCAGCACAGAAGATGGGACAAGGATCAGACATTTTTCTTGGCATGTGGAAGGGCAACTCCAGCAGGCCGTTTTCATCCTTCTGGGGCTGTATCTTGCTGTAAGCCTCAGTAGGGAGCAGGCTTTGTACCACAGTTGCTTGCTTTAATGTAGCTCATCTGCCCTCATTGTGCTGGGCATGTGCTCAGCTTCAGTTAACCTCTGCTAACAGGTTCCTTCTAGTCCTTAAATCTAGCATTTAATTGTTGAGTATCTGCTCCTGCCAGCTTGGCCACTGTCTTGCTGAAGCTCTAGACTGCTGGTTCCCCTTGCTCCACTGGTGGTACTGGTGGGACTTGTTAAGTGATGGAGAGATTGCTGTGGGAACTGCTCACCTTAAGGAGCTTAATGGTTTCCGTGTTGTTTTCTTCACAGCTTGGCTTTATTTTGCTATACTCTTTTGCAGAGAAGCTCCATTAGTTTCAGCAAGCAGCTGAGCAGATGGATATAGCTGTTCTATGGCACTGAAGTAATTATGTTTCGGTACAACAGAGAGACAGCAAACACATAGAATTAATTCAGGTACAGCATCCTGGTCAGTGACTCAGTGCAGTTCAGGGAGGCCAGCCTGGCTGCGTGGTGACCGTGCCGTTGGCAGCATGGGTAGGCACTGGGAATATATCCCCTGCTTTCAGTAGATGATGTTGGGTTGACTTTTCCTATGTCTAGTTCCTTCTTTGGGTGTGTATTAGCATCATAGAGATTGATTACTGTTCATATCTCTCTGCTGCTGCTGTTATAATTAAAACAGCAATATATGCATGAAGCAATTAGATTTTAATAATACTTTTCTAAACAGGATGTCAAGGAGCTTAGCAAAAGGACTTGGGCTGGAGCCAGATCAGCATCTTAAGATGGGATTGTCATTAAAATAACTGCCTCCTGCCTGGGCGGCTTAGCCTGAGCACAGGCTCTAAATCTGCTTTTTTTTAGTCAGGCTGCACCTCATCTTCATCTGCAGACAGCAGCACAAGACCCCAGAACCTGAGAGAGACGTTGGTAGGGACAGCTCAGACAGCTCCATGGCTCTGCTGGTGAGACAGGAGCATCCCCAAGCCAGCGCACATACTCATCTTCACCCCCATTGCCATTGCTGTGTGCCAGTTCTGTCCGTTCTGGGTGTTCCCCATAGAGGAGGCAGTTGCTGACCGAGCTGGGGGTTTCTTCAGGACAGGCCTGTTCATCTCTGTGTCCCAGAAGAAACTGAGGTGCTCCGTGAGTGTCTGCTCTCCAGAGGAACATCTCTGAGCTCCCTTCCCAGCCCTGCTCTCCAGCACATCACTGACTTTCTCCTGCCTTATTTTATCCTGTATCCTGCAGCCTGTAGGCCCTGCGTTGCATTCACTCCAAGGCAAATCCCCTTCTTCACAAAATATTTTGTTCTCAGACCCTTCTGTGGTGCCACTGGTTACCCACCAAACACGAATGGGGAGGGTGTAAGACACCCCTAGCATCACTGCAGGCGACAATGAGCATCCTCCACCAAACGATGCCATGCCCAGGAGATCTTCAGGCGGTGCTTGACATCCACTCGTTATAGGAACCTGCAGAGCAAAGAGGCTCCATGGTGGGTTACAGCAGATCCTTGCAGCTCTGTGGGTCAGGAACCGATTTCTCAGCTGCTGTAAGAAGGTGAGATCCTGGGGAAAGCAGCCCCTCTGGCTGCAGGATTTCCCATGCTCTTGCCTTGTGGG
>NW_010589313.1:20754-35074 GCF_000705375.1 Tinamus guttatus | reverse complement strand
GCCACCCCGCCCCGTGTCCCCCGGCCCCGCGCCGCCCTTCCCGTCAGATTTCTATACAGATTTTTCAGTGATCAGATTGCAAGATAAGGCAGAGATTTCAAATACATCTGAAATATTTTTTACACCTGTCTTGTTACAGAATATCTGAAGTGCATGATTTCTACACATTGACTACGGGATCTGGGGAGGCAGGCTGGCTTGTTAACTGTCTTACAGTTTGGTTACATTCATACAGTGGATAAGCAAAGATTACCAATAAAGAGTTGTGCTGAAAACCGAGTGGGCTCTGCCTGCATGTTTAACTACCCGGGCACGAAGCAGAGCCCGAGGATGTGGCCTGTCCTGCCCAGGGCCACGCTCGCCCCACGCTGCTGAGGTCCCTGCCCCACGTCCCTTGTCCGGCACGGCGCAGGGCGAGCAGAGGGACGTGCCAGGCAATTGCTCCAAAACATCTGGGCCTTGGCACTTCCGTCCCCTTCTGTCCCGAACGCTTTTAGCCTCTCTGTCCGGGACCTCCCCAGCAGTCCGTTGGGACTATCAGCTTTCATTCTGCCCGTGTTTATCACGTTCCTCTAGTCCGTGCGCTTCGCTGCGAGTCCCACTGCTTGCCACGAGTTACAGGTTTCAGAAACGCTGCCCGTGCCCAGGGCAGCAGGGACTATCCCTGATAACCCTGGCACAAGGGCCTGCTTGTTAGCACATTACCGGGCCCACAGGACGTTCTTCCCAAAACTGGCTTTGGGAAACGCGTGCAGGTCCCTGCAGTGACACCCAGGGAGCTCTGGAGCTCGTGATCGGGGAGGCACTATTGGCCAGGACTTGTTGAAAGCAGCTGCCTGAAAGCAGTGCCCAGCCCCACCAGAACACAGGGCCTGTTTGGGAGCGTGAGGAATCACCCGGCACGACGGCCCTGGGCAGCCTCCTCCTGCGCGGCCGCCCGTCCCCTCCCTGGGCACGAGCAGGAGCAGCGTCTAAAGATCCTTTCTGCAAAGCACAGCCATTAAGTGGAGGGCCTGGAGTACTTGGCTGTGCTACTGCAAAACAATTCTCAACACTCGGGAGCACCGAAGCTGGTCTTGGTGACCAGATGTAGCTCAAGAAGTAAAATAAAACGAAGCCATCCCAGCAGTTCCGCTCTGACAGACGGCAGAGCAGATTGCAGCAGGAGATTTCTGAAGACAGCAGGCAAAATGATCTATTTTGTGCTGTGCTGCGGTGCCAAAACTCCCTCCTGTCCCTTCCAGGCTTTTCTTTCAACTTCTTGGTTTTCCCTTGTAGAGCAGACAACCGCTTCCCACAACAGGCAGGGAGGAGCCGGCGGGATCCCCCTCGGGAGAGCAGGGCAGCCTGGAGCTGCTCCCGGGGCAGCCCGGGCACCGGGGCTGCCCGCGCCCGAGGAGAGCGGCCCCGTGCAGCGCGTCCGCCCGCAGCTCCCCCAGGAATCCTGGCAAACGGGCTCCTTCCAGCGTGCTCCAACCTGTGGAACCCCCCGGGGAGGCGAGGAGCAGCACGGGGGTCGACCTCCCACAGCAGGGAGTGCGACCGAGGGCAGCAGCAGCACGCGGGACTCTGCCCTCGCACACGCGAGTCCCGGGGACTCCGCTGCATCCTGCAGCTGCGGCGCCGGCTGCGCTTGCACCTGCAGCCCCTGCGGGGCACGCGGAGCTGCCAGATGGCAAATGAGCCCCCCTGAGCCGCCCTCAGGGCCCCACGGCGCGCTGCGGAAAGGGGACGCGCTCCCTGGACACAGAGACAGCAGCCACGGAGCAGCTGGGGAGCCTCTCTCATCCCATCGGCTTCGGGAGCCCCCGGCTGCCTTTTCTGCCAACACGGCACAGACAAACGGAGCGGCGAGAGCGCAAGGAGGTGAAACGGGGTCCTCAGCAGCCCAGTACCCCTGTGAGCAGGGGGAGCAGGAGGCCAAGAGCGGGCGGGATGCAGGGCCATGCCATGCCGGCCCCCCTGGCCGGAGGGCTCCGCACAGTCTCTGAGCAGGCACAGAGGGACAAGGACCTCCCGGATTCAGCTACAGTAGAGAGAGCTATTGAGAGCTACGAAGAGAGGATGATTAGTTCTGCAGCGCTTGTTCTGTTCCAGTTAGTCTGTTAATTCAAGGTAAGGAATTAGGCTGTGGCAGGGGATCATTGCTGTAGATTAAGAGGTGTAAATGAAGCCCAAGTCAGGCCAGGGCAAGCGAAGGCACTGGTGTCTGCCTGACATCCCTGAACGCAAACACTGCCCAGCGCCCCGGCATGCGGGGTGGCTTAGAGCAAGGAAAGGGGCTTCCTTCAGGTTAAGGCAGCTGTTCTGCCTGTGAGGGCAGAGCAGCTTGAACGGGGACACAGCGAGTACAAACCAGTGTCCCAGCACAGCTGCTTTCGCTCCTCGCTCTTTGGTGAGTGCTAACAGCCACTCTGCACTAGCACAAACCGTGCTGCAGGCACAGGGCAGCGAGGGGGTCCCCTCACCAAGCAAGGCAGAGCAGAGACCCCATGGACTCGGCAGAGAGCCTAAAGCCTCCAACGGGATAACTAGCTCTGGTTCTGCTTACTGGAGATGCACTAACGTTTAGCACAGGCCTCAGTGCAGTTCAGAGCAGGTTCACCCCGTGCTTCAGCAGCTTCTGCTTGGCCTTGCTGGGTAAGCTGAACGCGCTGTCGTGAGGGTTGGGAACGCCGGAGTTGCGGAGCGGAGCGCCCAGCTGCTGGAAGTAGGTCTCCTGGACGGGATTACGGCAGGCGTACACGGCGGTGGAGGCGTTCCTAGCAGGACGGCAAAGAAAGGAACAGTCAGCAGCAAGAAATCCCTTTGTGCAAGATCCCCTTCTACTCACAGCACACACTGACCCGGGGCTGGGCACTGCCATCCCAACGAGCTTGAGGGACTTCTAGGGCTACCTCGGCAGAGCAAAGACACACAGAGCCAAAATGGGCAACCCCCTGCCAGAAGGGGCTCCCAGAAGGGACCCAGACCCTTTTTCTCAGGAGTCCTGGCATCCTAAGAGGGAAACCATGACCCTCCTCAACCCGCTCTGCAGCGTGACCACCCCGTGTGCGGCCGTGGCCCTGGCACCGCCGCAGCCTCGGAGGCACCGGCCCCCCGTTCCCGCAGGGAAGGCGCCCACGGCTCTGCCCACGAGCCAGGCCCGGCACGGCGCCGTGCAGCAGGACGGGCCGAGCTTATTTAGCCTCATGGATAACGAACCCAAGACACGGGTGAGATCCTGTAACCAAAACGCCTGAAGTCACTTACTAAAAATCACCACTCTGAGCAGAGGGGGAGGGAACAAAGCGGAGGACCCTGCATTTCTCCTTGACAGAGGAAAGCAGGAACTGATATGTTTGCCAACAACCCTCTGTGACAACTCTTCATAAAATAAAGCGGTTTTAGTAATCTTGTTACTCAGTTTGATTCCCACACGAAGCTGCTTTTTTTGGGGCAACACAGAATATGTCAGCTTACCCAGTCCTGAATTTAAAGAGCCAGTGAATCTAACACTAAACCAGGAGCTCTCCAGCATTGAAGTGCATGATTCACACTCCCTTGGCAAGCAGTGTTAGCGAAGTGAAACACATTAATTCCCAGAGTCGCCCTTATCTCAGCGCACAGTGGGCAAACAAGCAGAGCCTGGAGCACGCGGGCGGTGGGAGGCCTCGCAGCAGAGCGGGTGGCAGCAGCAGCACCAGCCCAGCCTCAGCTCTGGGCGTGCAAGGGCTCTGGCTGTGATAAGACCATCTCGCTTGGCGCGGTACAATTGAGTTTGCCACGCACATTACAGCGTGTTTCCAACCCAACACGCCGTGCAAGAAAACAAAATCTAGGTTGCCAATTCTGGGCGCCTTTGGCTCCCAGCCGAGACACAAATTTATTAGGAACGGCTATATTTAAAACTGTATCTTAGAACCTTATGGTGCCAGGAACTGGCAATGCTCTAACATTATATCTTAATCCAAGCCCTTGGCACAACTGAGCTGCATCTTCCACTCACTGGTGTGGGTGCCACCCTGATGAGCCTGCAGGACAAACACCCGCTGCCCATCTCCACAGGGCAACACGAGGGAGCAGGGGACATGAGCGGCCTTTGGCAAGGACAACCACGTGGTGACAGCACACGCCAGACCCCCCGGCCTCAGGAAAGGGGTTCCCCCCTGGCCTGTGCAGTGGGGTACAGCACACTCCTGTGCCTGGAAGAGGGGGGTTGTTATGAAAGGGTTTTACCTAATTAACATTTCCGAAACATCTGGAAAGCGGCTGAAGTCCGAGTGGATCAGCGTAGCAGCTCTCAGGAAGTGCCGATCCATGGGGCCGGGTGTGGGAGGCAGGTTGGCTGCAGAACAGGAATAAAGAGGAGGTGTTAGAAGCCCTCTGCAAAGCAGCTGCCCTCTTTTGTTGTCGAGGGAAAGTTCGAGGCTGTGGCTGTCCAGGAACTGCAGGAAAACAGAGCCCGGGCGGTACCTAAGCCGCAGTGGGACATGGATGACATTTGGGATTTTGCTCAGCCACGTGCAAACAAAAAGCCTGGTGTCCTCTTCCCCACGGTGCACAGACCAGCGAGGTGACAAGGGAGGCCCAGGGTAGCCTGGAATCACTGGGGTCTGGAGCGCTGCCGCCCTGCGTTGGGCCACGGCAGCAGAGCCCCAGGACACACGTGTCCACGGAAGCAGCAGCTGCCCAGACTCCATCTCCAAAGAGCCTCTGGCTCCGGTCCAAACTACAGCTGTGATCAGCAGTCTGGAGCAGATTACGGACTCACACAGGACAAATCTTTCTCAGCAGGGCCTTTACCCAGGCCACTCCATAAGGATAAGTTATACTAACTTACAGGCAATGTTTCAGAAACAATGTGTGAAACGAGAAAAGGTTACAACAAACCCTGTTCTCAGACCATTCCCTCTTCTGAAAAGACTGCTCTTCTGCGAGGTGAAGACTTACCTGTGAGCACATTCTGAATGGAGTCATAGTGAGTGAAACTGTACGTTGTCTTAGCAGAAGAAGAGGAGTCTTTGGGCAGAGTTTCCCTTAGATGAACCTCAAGGCCATTTAGAGAAGCCAGACTGCTATGGTACTGCAAACAGGGGAAAAAAGACAAGCGTCAGAGCAGATACTTCCCAGAAGGAATTGCAGAGGACTCTCATGGCTGAGAGCTGGGCTAGAAGCACGGGTCAGTGTAAGGGGGGTTCGGAAAAGGGCAATACGGCCTGAAAAGAATTGAGGACAGCCGGCCCGGCCATGGAATAGGCAGCTTAGCTCCATAATCCCGGCCTGTCCACGCTCCTTCCCGAGCCCCAGAGAGGATAAAGCCTCAACTCAGCACACCGGCATCACCTCCCCTACCCTCGACCTTGCTGCCCGCAGAGCAGATTTTCTTCCTGTGCAGTGTAATGAGGGGATAAGACCTGAAGACAGGCACGGGGCGAGCCTGGAAGCCCTTCTGCTCTGCAGTGAGAGTCCGTGTTAGAAACCGCTTTCCCGGGGGACGAGCTGTACTTCTTGCTGTTCTTAGCAGCGCAAGCAGCATATTTTACCCTTCTTTGGTGTCATTCAGGGGCCTCAAAGCATTCGACCAACATCATTTATAACTGAGCTTGGACATCCCTGAGAGCTGAGGGTCATTTTTAATCTAAAGAGAAACAAAAGAACAGACAAGCTGAGGCCCTGCCGCAAACGCACCATGACGCCAGCAGCAGCACCTGGGAGCTCACAGCCCGCTGCTGCCAGGAGAGCACAAACAACAGCCGTCCAGGAGAGCAAAAACAACAGCCGTCCGGGAGAGCACGAACATCCGTCCTGGGGGACAGAGAGCACGCGGGAACAGAGGCAGGGCCACAGCCAACACTGTGTACGAGGAAGGTTTGCTAAAACGAGATCAAAAGCAATGCTGTGTGCGAGCGAAGACAGCACGCTTGGAAAAATGTAAGCCTGAATTGAACAGGATTTTTGAAAACTGGGGCAATATAAATAGGAAATTTGATTGTATTTTTGTTCTAACAACAGAAATAGAGTGTACCAGTGTTATGCAGCGAATCTCAAGGCTTAACGCTCTGAATGGCAAACTGAGCCAGGATGGGCCCACCCTGCCTCGAGACGGTTTAGTCCCGGATTTAACGGGAGGAAAGGCCGGGCAGCGTGTGCCTGCGGCGAGCAGGGAGCCACGCTGAACCAAGACGGGCATCCCCAGGGCCACTCTGTCCTCCCACCGCTCAGGTCCAGGGAATGCCAGCTGCCTCCCACGCACGTTCTTTCTTCTCCTTCCCCTCCAGAGGAGACGCTTGAGATGGTGCCAGTGTCACCGGCTGATTTAACACGGGCAGAAGGGGCACGGGGGCCCCCTCGGGCACACAAACTGGGGCTGTCCCTGCAGCGGCACGGCACGAGTGCCACCCCCTGCGCATGGGGACACCAGCACCACCAGCTCAGAGGGAAAAGCTGCAACCTCGCTAATGCGGGGAGGCAGCGTTAGCTGGAGCCTCCCTGCACCTTCCAGCCTGACGGTTAAAGAAATGAGGTTGTTCCTATGGCAACTGGCACATCAGAGAGGCCTCTGCAGCTTTGACTCAGCTGCGGGTGAGGGAGGCGGCGGCGGCGGCGCGCCGGGGGCGGCTGGCCCATCCCTGCACCTTGGTTCCTAACACGCTCCCCTGGGGAGCACCGCCGAGGAGCGGCAGGATAGGGATTCGCAGAGCCAGACAGGCGTTTGGGAAGGAAACACTTGGCAGCTTGCTGCCAGACACACATCTCGCCGATGCCTCCGGAGTGAGAAGCTGCGACACACAACGCGGAGGTTAAGCAACACACAACAAACCTTGTTTTCTGAACGCCGCTGTAAAACTGACAGGGTTTCCCTGCAAATCCCCAATACAACACAGGCCTGCGGCAACCTGTGGGGCTGTCTCAGGGTCACATCAACACGTTCTGCTCGAGAGTGCTGCTTAGTACTGGCACTAACAGACAGGCTGTGGGAGTTATCTGTAATAACGCTCTCACCTCTGAGGCTTGCTGCCTTACGTTTCCTAACAACTTCCAGGATATCTTTTGTTGCAGGGGCTACCCCTAAGCCAAATGGCCCTGCCTTTCACACCACAAAGCAAAGAGATGGGAAGGAAGCTTCAACGCTCACTTCTCACTCCTAAGCCCTGTTGCATGCCACCGTCACAAGACAAGCAGCAGAGAAATATCTGCAGGTTTGGAAGGTGTTCCTGCTTACCACATCTTCAATGGAGCTCTGGTCCTCTCTGAGCTGCTCCTCAGCCAGCAGCAAGAGCACCAGCCCCTTAATGCAGTGAACATACAAGCTCATGCTGACTGGTTTGCTCTGTCTGCCCGAGGCGCCACTGCTCTGAGCTCCCAGGACATCCACCCGAGGAGCCGGGTCCTGCTTCCCGCTGCCGCCCGAGCTCTCTGCTGTGTCCCTGGGCAGGCTCTCCTGGACGTCTGCGGCAGGCATCGGAATCCTGCTTTCGTGCTCTGGTTGCACAGAATCTGGATGATTCAAACCCCAGACGTTACCACCAGTTTCACTGCTGCTCTTTCCAGGGATACTATTTTGCCTGACAGTCTCTTGCTGGTCTTGTTCGCTTGACTTCCTCCTGCTTGGTTCTTGAACAGGAGAGCAAATGGACGGGCTGCCACTGGCTGCAGGACGTCTTTGGAAACCGTGCTCTTTAACAGCAAAGTCCACAAGGGATTCCCCCGTGCTCTGACTCTCCTGGACATACGGGTTTGGAAAGAAAAAGCCTTCCAGGGATGGACCTGCAGTCTGAGCATACTCAGCAGTCTGGAGTTTGGAAGCGCTTGGCAGCTCTTCCAGGTGTGTCTCTGATGAGAAGGATGCTCCTCTGCTCAGCTCTGGGCTTTGGCTCTGTTCTGCACTTGGGGAATTTTTGGTGCTGGCTTCAGGCCCGGGGAAGCCCTTCACAGCACGTGTGTTTGCAAGGCCGCCCGCTGACGCCACGTCTGCGCTCGAAGCCTGCTCGGGGGACCCCGGAACAGAGGCACTATTCAGGTCTTGGTACTCGGGAACCCCTGATGCTTCTGAGGCTACCTGCGAGGAGAGAGTGTCCTTTCCTCCTTTAGGACTTGCTGGGGACACAGATGACCTAGAAGGAGATGAAAAGTTGATTAGACTACTGATTAGCTCCTCTTTGGAGTCACTAATAGCACTGCTACAATGCACAACTATCTCAACAAAGAATGGGCTGAGTTCTGACCCCGTGAAAAACCTGAGCCTCATGCATGGACCCCCTGCAACACTGCTCCCTTATTCACAACGCACAAGGGTTTTAAACCGAGCACAATGAACTGAGCAACAACAGAACATCTCAGTTGGTCTTGAGACACAGTTTTGCTTTAGGCTGCTTCACAACAGTAGATACCACCAATTTTGTCCATCCTAAAAGGCCTCAGGCAGCCTTAACAGCCAGGCAATAGAGTGTGAATTAGTGTTAGAGTAAGCAATTAACAACAGCTATTGAGGACACACTGCTACATGTTAGATCACTTGCTGCAAAGGCTTCTTCACGTCTCAAGTTCATTTCCTACCTAGTCATCCACTCTACTGGAAAGTCTCGGAGCACTGAGACTTCATCTTCTGTTAGGAAAACCGGAATGATACGAACTCCCGGTGGCAATGGAGAATCTGGAAGAGCAATGGAGGTTGGAGGAATTAAATTAACATGGCCCTGCATAACAAACAAAAGCCGAATTTCATCAGTGCAAAGGCGCCTGCATGAAGACACTCTCATTCTGCACCCTGGGTCATTCTGGGAACTGGCAAAATCTGACTAGACAGCATTTTTCCATCCACTTAACAACTTTTCCTTAGAATTTTGTCTGTCTGTTTGCTTGTTTTTTGCTGACCATCCTGTCAGCATACCTATAAAGTGATGCTAAAACATGTCAAGCGAAGATCTGGAGTCAAAGCACCAGTCACCCATCCTCTTGGTGCCATCAGTGGCCAAGGAAACACACAGGGAACTGGAGTTAAAATAGGTGTACTGATAACCTGCAAACTCATGATTAAGCCCCAAAGAACACACCCCTTTGCTCGAAGGAACTAGCTGTGGCTACCACAACACCCCCTGGCACTCCCTGGCCAGAGGCAGCAATGCCCTCAAAAATATATTTTCACATTCAGCAAGAGATTTGACACCAGCCCCAGAAAACCAGCTCATGCTCTCCCTGCAGAGTGAACTCAGCCCCAGAGCTGCCCCTGCTCTGCTGCTGTGCTCCTGGCAGTGAGTGCTCTGCAGCTGGATGCTCACCAGGCTTCTGCTGCTCCTCACCTCCAGGCTCGCTCTGGAAGAAAAGCCAAGAATCAGCTTTGCAGCACGAGCCAACACTTCCCGCTATCCCGACGTCTCCCCCCGTTATCCGCACAGGGAACAACAGGAGCTCTCCCAGGGACCACAGGGACACCAGAGCAAAGAGCAGATGCTGTGGTGGGTTTAGTGTGTTGTGTGATGACTTGTTCTCCATGCAGCCCTCACACTCGAGGGGACTTCTCCCAGTACAGCTCAACTCAAGGACAAATATCACAATCTGCCATGACTGCCAACTCAGGGTACACAAGCTTAGACCGTTCTCCTCTCAGACAGTGTCAAGACTTTTATGCCTATATCTTAAAAGCTTTTTTTTTTTTGGGGGGTAGAAGATCTCAAATCACATATATATATATATATTTTAAGACTTTTAATGGAAATGAAAACTGATCCACTCTGTCACTTTTAGATGTTTTTTTACAAACATTTACTACTAAACATGCAAATCTGAGTAAGAACATAATCAAACAGAGAATTTCTGAATTCAGTAGTTGAAGGACTGAGGAAAAAAAGAGCAAATCCCTAGTGCAGAAGTCTTGAAACCTTACTCAATCTGAGCTCATAAAAACTTCCAGTGTCAGCAACAATATTTGTTCTTGGCAACTGCCTGCAAACGCTGTATGTGTGAACAGCCCCTCGCACAGTGTGCATCTGTGTGCAGTGAATTTGCTTAGTACCATACCTCGCCTGAGGATTCACTGCCCTGGAGGAGAACTTGGGCAGTAAGAGGAGGTGGCAGCTGGGTACTCACAATCCTGAAAGAGTAAAATAAAGTAATTCATGAGCACAGTATCATTTTTTTAAGCTCAGCTGTAGACTATCATCACTCAGGACAGGCCCGGGCAGCAGGGCTGCTCCAACTGCACAGCTCCAAGCACCCTGAGCAAAGGAGATGCAAAGGAGTTCTTGGGTCTTTTCGTTTACATCCTGCTGAGCTCCATATTCTGTAGATTCCCTGAAAGGCTCTCAGGAGTGCTATTGCCAAGAAATTCTCAGAATCTCCCATTTCTCGCCTTTCTTGAAGGCCCTCCTTGCTGTGCTGCAATGCCACATCTGCAGCGTCTTCAGCTGCCTAGGATCAATCTTTGTGTTGAATAAAGTCAACATTTCTTGTGGGAAATCCTGGCTCACTCTTCTACATCACTTCTGTCAGCAGAGATAGCCATCCTGGCCAACACATCAGAAAAAAATATACACAGACACACACACAACCACAGGCACTGAATTTGCAAGACAGAAAAGAAAACACAAGGAGGAGAAAAGAGTAATGTTCACATGTTTTATCCTGATTTGCAGAGAGCTTTTGCAGCGGCACTTTGTACTTCCCAGCATTTGGAAAGCTCTGCAGCTCAGAGACTTCCATTCCCTAAAAAGGGCAGAAGCACCTGGCAACACCAAAACGTGCCTGGGTTGTATTTCACAAGCCAAGGATGATCCCAACTCTGGGGAGTCTAAAGTAAAATGTGAAAGGTGTCTAAAGCACTAGAATCTGCCAGGATCGGGTCCCTGCATTCTTAGTTATGTTACTACTGATGTAAACACTGGCACACTGGAAGCTCAGGAGCCAGTATTTCTGCTGAGCACCCTTCAACCTTTCAAGAGAAACAAAGTTAGTGCGTGAATAACTTGCTCATGTGTACTCTAAACTTAATTTTCTTGGTTACCTCCATCTAAAGGGCCTAAGCAGATAGGTCTTCTTGTCCTACTGAACGCCAAAGATAGCAGAATACCTACTAAAACCTAAATCTTACATTTCTTCATGCTTCAGTTTCTCCTGCTGATGAACAGAGATAACGTCCACCCTCTTTGGAATACACCAGCAGACAGGGTCTGTCTGCACTGCCTGACTCATCAGTGTTCCCACCAGCTGTGAACAGCCCTGCCTGCACAGCAAGTGCCCCTGCTCTGCTCCCTCTCTGGGATCACAGCCCTCTGTGACCCTCCGGGCAACGCCTGGTCACTTACAGGCCTTTGTAGAGAATGCAGCCTGCCAAGACATGGGGGGAGCGCTGGCAGGTTTGTAAGATGAGAGCGGCTTTCAGTAAGAGCAGGGGATCCACCTGGGTAGGGAGAAACAGAAGTTAAGCCAGAGAGTCCTTGGAAATGCTCCAAGCAACAAATAAAAGCAAAAACACTAGCCCTGTGGCAAGCCTAGAGTTAGATGCAACAGAGGACAGGCTTTTACCTTGGTTTTGTCCAGATTCCAAAGAGAATTGAAAACCTTGTGGAGGTCATTAGTGTTTTTTTGGATATGTTCGATATACTTGTCCCACTGCTTGCTCAGCTCTTCCTGAGAAAATGCCTGGGGACAAGAAAAATCCATATGTCTGTCACACCTCAGTCCCTAATGCATTCAGGATGATTAGACACGATCAATCTGGGACATTAATTGTAAGTGGAAACTCGTATGAGGATAAGGAGAAAAAGGACACAGAACGTCTTCAGACTGAACATCTCAGAAACTTCTGTGTTATGGGACTTGCCAGCTGAAGGGTGGACCAGGAGAACTTCATCACCTGAGATTGAGAACAGCAGCACAGAAGGGAGACAGCAAATGACTGCAGTGCCTCAGTGTAACAGGAGGATGGGCCTGGTCCCAGTTTTTGAAATGTGAGTTTGCTCTGACCCTTGTGAGTAGAAAGACAGAGCACAAGGCAACAAGCCAGCACACGTGTTCCTGGACAAAGCCTGGCCAACACGGGTGGTGACAAGAGCTCTTCCTGGCCTGAAGTATCACAGTGTGGATCCTTCCTTACCATGTAAGCGTGGCGCACGGGTCCATTGTAAAACCTGAAGAGGCTGATGAGCTGCTCCAGAAACCGCCTACAGCTGATATCGGGGAGCTCAACAGCACAGCCCAGAACCTTCAATACAGAAAACCAGGAATGAAGAACGTTTACAGGCACAACTCAGGGCCAGCAGGTGAGAACAATTCTTTCAAATTGATATTAAAAGACAAACAGTTCTATGGCAGGCAAATGTCACCCATATTCACAAACATAACAAAAAAGCAAATTCAAAAATATCCATGGAGGAGCTTTGTCACAAACAGGAAAAATAAATGATAGTGGAAATCCAGAGTTTTAGATACACTCCCTTCCCATCACAGGTGCTAGAGACCTAGCTTAGTGCTCTAGAAGCTAAAAGCATTTTCCTGAAAGTAAGTATTCAAATTAATCTGCTATCTACAGAGGCCAGGATGCCTCATTTAGCTTTTGAGTTGCCAGGAAGAAACAGAAGTTCAAGAGCCTTCTGCTCCTGAGAACTAAGCAAGCCCAAACAGCACAGAACAGGTCTAGTTTCCAGGGGATGGTTTGGGCTTTTTGGCCAAACACTGATAAAGTCTGCAGCAGGGGATACTGAGGGTTAGAGGGGAAGAGCAGTCAGGCTACAAAACTGCAGTCTGAGTCCTTATTTTAAACTATGGTACACGGACTTGTTTCCAGTCATTGCCAAGAGCCCACAGAGACATTTACAGTTAGGTAGATCTCAACCTTTTGTAGCCATTGCCAAGTACATTTTAAGAAAAGAAAATATGTTTGGTGTGGACACATAAGTGAGGGACACCAAGCTATTTTTCACAGAACAGCTGAAATAACTGCCACTACACACGCTTGTACACTGTGGTAAACAAAATCCAAGTTACCTTGCAATGAAAAGCTGTGCATTGCAAGTTCACACCCTAGCTCTCCCCAGGTCTACTTGTGTGCAGGCCCATACCCTGGAAAAAAAAGCCCTCTTAGTTTAACAAAATAGTTGGGATTTCTCATTGTTTTAGTTCCTCCGCCGCCTCCGGAGCTCTGGCACTCACCCACAGATAGTCTCCATCCACGATGACTGCAAACTTGAGCTTTCTCAGCCGAACGAGCCTGGGAGGAGCTCCGGAAATCTCCGTGATGCAGCGCACCACTCCTGCGATCTGCCCGCACAGCAGCTCCTGCTGCTCGGGGAGAGTCTGCTGAACACCGGGGAGAAAAGGCACGGGAGAACCGCTCATTTATTTATTTTTTTAAGGACTTGAAAAATATCACTACTGCACTCACTTAAAAATGATTACAAAAACACGTCAATCGTAAATCAAATGCAGCAGAACAGGAAATTTGTGTGGAAAAAAATAACCGGACTGTTTATTCTGCAGGAGGACAAGGGCCCAGAGCAGCCTGTCACCGCTGGGGTGGATTCACAACACGGATCGGGCTGGACACTGCCAGGTGATTCCACGGACAGGGATCCGAGGGAGCAGCGCTCACAAACACGAGGGAGGACAACACAGCCCCGTCCAGCCTGGGAAAGGGGCCTCGCTCCACCTGCTTCTGGCTGCAGGACTTTGCTTAAAGCTTTTAAGGATACATGTTTATCCCAGGCACAGTCTGGAACCATCAAAGGGATTATCAGTACAAGCAATACAGGCGCTAGAATAAAAGCAGGAATTACCTGAGAAGGATAAAAATAACAAATACCAGCACTTGTGGGATCTCCCTCTTCCTTAACCTTTGAACCATCGTAAAGGAAAAAGTAATTCCACCTATAAAAGCAAAGCAAGGGTAGAAATGTTCATGTCGGGAAACCACTACACTTCTTCCTCTTTTATTATTGCAGGTAGAGAAATACCAAAAAAATACAGGTTAAAAGAGAACAAAAGCATTGTTCCCACATAGCCATTTCCCTCAGACATGAAAGGGGCTTTAACGGGGTCCCATGCTAATAAACTTGGCCTCTTTTGTATGTCTAAAATAAACCCTCTGATTCCACACCTGAAAAAAGAGAGGAAGAAAATGGGGGTTTGTAAGATTGCCCCTATCCTGAGCACACAGGGTCGCCGCTCGTTACCTCCGTGCAGCCCAAACGGCCGCAGCCCTCGGGCTTTCACTAAACGGTAACCGGGCCAGACGGGCCCGAGCGCGGGACGGGCCCCCGCGCGGCGGCCGCGCTCCTGCACCGATCAACCCCGCAGGGAGCCGGGGGAACAGGGCACAGCTCGGGGCGGGCCGCGAGCACGAGCC
>NW_010589307.1:91567-112830 GCF_000705375.1 Tinamus guttatus | reverse complement strand
TATAATCACGGAGGTTAAAAAAAGGTGTTGCAGAAAGAATGACATTTTATGACATGTTGTTCTTTAAAATCCAAGTTCTTCAAAATCTAAGGCTGGTCAATATCTCTTCTACTCATTCAGCTCTTAGACGCCCACCGTCCCCTCATGCGTGTGGTGTGATTCTTATTTACACACATCTCCATGTTGAAGGGCGGCCTGAAATAATTACAAGCAACAGCTGTAACTATTTAATGCCTTCCTCTGCTTCTAAGCTTCCCAAAGGCTTGTTAGTATTCATGGAAATGGCATTATATATGCCTAGTGTACAGAGCAAGTATATACATTCTTTTTATATATAAAGCATGTTTCTTTAGGAGCAAGCTCCTAACAATTCATGCGTTTACAAGAGCAAGTCTGTTTCAGATACTCAATTGTAGTAACAGATGTGATGTTTACGCTGATACTAAATAACATCAATAAAACAGGTTAAAACAAGCAGTTCTAGTGGCACTGGATAGGTGCCCCCCCCGCCCCTGCCATGAATTAAAACTATGCACTCAGTGGAATCACATAAGCACTAACCACTAGTTTTAGTTCGTTTATGTGGGTTTAACTTATTGCCAGAAAGCCGTGATAAAAATATGACAGTGTATTAGAGGGTTGCATGAATATCCTTTTATTCTACTCGGTTATATGCATTTATTATCTTGTGTTTTCTAGCCACTGAACTGCTCATAGAAAAAAGTGAAGCCCCAGAGAAACTGTAAAGTGGCTTTCTTCACCAGCTGGGTGATAAACTCTCCTTTCGTTCTATGAAATAATAATCACCACACTGCTCTAGAAGAGTTAAACATTTTTCTCTGGGTTATGTCTACTCTTCACACTTGAGGTTAAATGTGATTTCCAGACATATTCTGCATTCTTGTTTGCACTCTGTATGTCCCATAAGAGCCTGGAATTAATTAAAAATTACTGGAGTTTGAAACGAAGAAACCTTTTCCTCTCTTTCAGCCTGTACTATGCTGCTTGTTGAGTTTCAGTCTGTAATTTTGGATTTGCTTAGCTGTGATTATAGTGTAACTTTTGGCACCTGGTTCATTTGGATAGATAGAGCCTCTCTAGGCTTTATTATCAGGGGAAAGAAAAAACTCCTTCAGAAGGGACTGGGGGCAGAACATAACCTGTCTGGTCCCTTCCTGAAGTAGTTAATCCTTTTCTTTTGACCCGGGAAGGAAGGAATTGTATGACTCACTCAGTAGATGAAAATTTGGTGCATACAGTGTGGGTACAACAGGAGTTGAAATTTTTTTTCTGCTTTTCAGAACTGCTGCATATTCTTTAGTTAGTTACAGAATCTCAGTGAAAAAAACTGCAGGCCTGGATCATTACTGAAATACGCTTACCCCCAGGGAGGCTTTGCAGAGTTAGTAGGTGACCCATCTCTCCCTAGGCAGTGAGACACAGAAAGGTGAGATTTGTCAGGGATCTCTGCCATAGAAACAGGAGCCAGAAGCTGCAGTAAGGTTTGATTTGTTCTTCTAGTCCATAAAATGGCTGCTGTGTTTATTTCTGTAAATTGTAATGTATGGTAAAGGAACCTTGTGCCTTGAGCTAAGAACCTTCTTAAAACATTTATCTAAATCAACTGATGAATACTCAATTCCAATGCAAATATACACAAAAATAAGGACATGTATCTCAATTACAATGCAAGCTGAAAAAAGTCCAATTCCTAAGCTAGTTATATTAGTAATTATACAGAAAGGTTAATAAGAAAAAGCAAATCCAAACAAAGTATGGAACCATTGAGTGAGGCCACCCAGCTGCCTGAAATCTAAAGTAAACAGCTGGTGCTTTGAATAAAAACACATCCTCATTTGTGATAATATTTCATCTCAGAATATATTGGCCTGCTGGGTCTCATTGCTTTCTCCATATGCCCAGTAAAATACAGTAGTCTCTTTCCTGTTAATGTGCTCATCCTAGTGAATCACAAAAACCTCTGTTTCTTTCTTCTTTTACGACTTGGTTGACTTTGGAGAACTTTCAGCATCAAATTTTTAACTATGCACAATGGGGCTTCTCTTTCGATGTGCTGGTACCTACAGCATGACACAGCAGTGGGGATTATACCAGAATCACTGCTAGGAGATACAGCAGTGGGGATTATACCAGAGATCAGGCCCGCTAAGGAGTCCCCGTCTGCAGCATCGTGCTGGCGAGGCCGCTTCCCTCCACGCCTGCTGCTGGGGCCGCTGCGTCCGTGTTTGTGCCGGGCCAAGGAGGCTGATGGGAGGCCGTCACCATGCGTACAGGGGCAGAGGTATGGCAGGGGATGCAAGTACCCATGGCTCATGACTGACAGGTTGAGTCTAGGGAGCATTTAGTTCCTGAAGCTCTTGTTTATGGTGTTGATGGATTACTCAGGGAATTGTTTGTGTGGTTGCTTCTTTATGATATAGCTAAGTGTATTCTCCTTCTTTGGTATATATATCTTTGCTTTATTTTCAGAGTAAACTGTTTCAATGGGGTATCTCTCTCTTTTTTTTTTCTCTCTTACCTCTTCAAGTGTATCTGTTCTTACTGTGTAATGTATTTGCACCCAGTGTGATTTTTTCATTGAAATTGGCCAAATCTAAGTCACAAAGGCCTTGACTTTTACCACATGCCTTGCAGTGGTGCAGAATCAAGTCTGCGGTGGGCAGCGTGTCAGGAAGGCTGTGAGTGGCTCCGGTGACTCACAGGGCATCCTCAACCAGGCAGCAATGAGCACTCATAATAATTTATATACCCATCTAGAAACAAATACCTGGTGGTATAGCTTGAGTGATTATTGAATGAGACAGTGCAGTGAAAGGAAAGGGTAAGGAACAGCATTTAATTGCTAATCTATCTTCCTCATTTGTTTTAGGTCAAAAATCTGGGGAAAATGGTAGAAGTTTTTTCCTTAGTTTATTTCATCTTCTATATCAGGGTCTTGCCATTCAATTGCTCATACTTGGATTATTTCCTTCAATTGAAAAACAGAACAGATAGTATAATATAAAATGATCTATATAAACTTATGCCTGTCTATTCTGGCACCGTATTGGAATCTCTATTCACTGAACAACAGAACTGAACATTTTCACAAGGATTTTGGAATTAATTTTGAATGTGAATTGCGCTTTCCAAATGCCCAGAGAAATTTTTGTTTGTTTTGTTTTGTTTTTCCCATAATTCTGTACCTCCCCAAATGTAGGTGCTTGTATAACATAAACTGATAAATTCCACAATTCTGTAAGACCAAAGATTTCAGGAGTGTCTATTTGAGTTTTTCTTTTTTTTTTTTTCTTTTTTTTTTCTAATACGCAAAAGTATAGAGAGCTGAATCACTCCCAGAGTTGAGGTACTCTGTCTACAGTCTTACAAGGCTGATAGGCAACTTCTTCATCACTTTCAGCTTTTGCCTTCAATTTTCGTCTTGGACTATGTCCTACCAGAAAAAGGCTAACACAGGAGCCTGTGCAACTCAAAACTGAGAGCAGTGTACACATATAGTGGAGAACAGTATGAAGAGCTAGAAGAGTGGGGAAGAGGAAATGATCAGTTCATGTCCAGGTTGCCAGCTTTCTCATGTCATTTTTACTGTGAATCAGTTAAACTTTCTCCTTGTTTCTTTATTTCCTAGAACTGTTGAAAATGCATCCGAATTTTTGCATCTAGTCAACAAAGGCCTGCAGCTAAGAGTCAGAAACCCAACGCTGGTGCACGCTCATTCCTCTCGTTCTCATCTGGTAGTTACACTGACCATAACCACAATTGTCTCTGGAGATAACTTCGGTAAGTAGGATGCTACTAAAATATATCTACAGCTATTTGTTTTTGAAACACAGTCTGTGAAGTGAAAGATTGTTCTTTCTTCATTTTTCCAGTGCTTAATCCATTCCTTCAGTTCTTTTGTTGTTTAACCTTTCAAATAGCTTTATACAAACCTTATCAGTTTGATTTCAGAATGCTACTGGTTTTATTAGATCCTTTTGTATTAACTTCTTTTCTTTACATGTCTTGACTTATGGAGTTCTTAAAATTTATTTCATTAGTTGTTTCATGCTATAAAACTTGATCACTAAGTCATCATCTGATAGGCACTCCAATACAGTAGTTAAACCACTTGGTATGACATATCATCTAACTATTTTTGGTAAGTTTGTGGTAAAGCTAACCAATGTTGCTGGTGTTTTAGGGCATATGATAATCAGCATATGCTGATGAGTGAAAAAGAATTCTTTTTATCTGCTACTTTGCAATACTTCCATTAGATTCAGAATCTCTTGATTCACTGCAGGAACAAACAACGTAGTGGTTTTATTTAGTATGTCAAAACTTGTATTTCTACATTACACTTGTCCTTCGCTTGTTTCTTTCATTACTGCATCAACACTTACCAGTTTATTGTTTTAGGAATACCTTTGGTTTCTGAGGGGTTAACTTTGCTTTCTTTTGCTCATGTTGTAATCAGACTCTCCTTTTTCAGTGCTGTGGTCTATTTCCTCCATATTCTGCAGCAACAACATGATTTAGAAAGTGGAAAGCATTTAACATTTTTTCTCTCCAGATTGCTATTGGAAATTAGACCAGCAATATTAGCAAAAGAGAACAAACACTGCCCTCATTTACCTACGGCCCCTGCCAAAAGACACAGCCATTGTGCATGCTGCAACTCTAGCATTCCAGATGTTAGCTTTATCCAGGTCCAGATTCTTGTCAATCAGGCAGATGTTACCTTTCCAAAGAAGGGGCATTTGCACCATTACCACACCAGCCATCTTCTCTAGTCCAGACTTCCCTTTGGCATTGCTATTTGCTCTCACCCTGCTACACCAACCTTGCATGGTTGGCAGCAAAATTCCATAGAAACCTTGTATGGTTGGCAGCAAAATTCCATAGAAATACCTAACTTATGTTGAATTCAGAGCTTACTGCTCCTAAGAATGCAAAATCTCTTTTTGCAAAATCCCCAAAAATGCCTTTTTGAAGTCCTTAATGGTCTACTGTTTCTTACTTTCCAGCTATAAGTGTGTATATCAGTAACATCAGATAAAACACAACCTACATCATGTCTTTTAAGCAACTGCTATGATCAGTCTGATGAGCAAAACCTTAAGCAAGAAAGACAGACAAGGTTTCAAACTAGATGATTCAGCCTGCTCATATCATTGATTCTGACTCATATATTGATTCTGCCTGTTAGAACATCCTGAAGCAGCAGACACCATGCTCCCCTACATAGATGCCATCTCAATTATTTCCTGTGTCACTAAGAAGCTCTCCTTGTCTTGTTTTCTCTAACCAGGTATTTCATGGGAAGATGAACTAACCAGTCAGAAGCTAAATAAAGAGGTTTCCTGCACTGTTCCACAGAAAATAAGAGAAAATAAATCCACCTTTTCCTCCAGAGCCTCTTCACCAGCCTCTTCAGAAACAACTGAAAAACTGAAGCAAATCAAAACTAGACTGCAGCTGGTGGACCTGGCTGGTAGTGAGTGTGTGGGTAAGTGAATGTGTCTGTTTCTGAAAAAAAATGCAGGTTGGAATGATGGGCATGGATCTTCCAAGATCTGGTGTAAAGCACGTTTTTAGCCCTTTACATAGGGATATGGATATGTGTTAACCTACTTTTGCACAGAGAGTGGTTTAATCACACAGATTCTGACATAAATGAATTTTTGGTACCTTATTGTTGCCCTTTTACTGCTGGTGCAGTCTAACTGAAAATCAGACTACGTTAGTCTAAGTAAGCCCAGGGCAGGTACCCATAACATAGGTTTATTTTTGTTCAAACTGCTTTTCTTAGGTATGTTTTTCTACTCTGAAAATTAGCATGTTTTTTATAGGAATGTTCAAAGTATGTAGATTATTTAAATCTTACAAATGTTTGTAATAATTGATATCCCTATGTGTGGGTTTCTCTGCTTCATTGTTGAAAAAATCTCAAAGGAAGTTAGTGTTGAAAAGATAATACTGTTTTCATTGCTTCTTCAAAGCATTTTCTTCCTTCCCCTCCTCTGTGCAAACAATAATTTAAAAAACTTGATTATTTCCTAAAGGACAAGTTTTCTTACCAAGAAAAGCCATGCAGAGAAACGTACCATTCCAGAAAAAATGTTTTGAAAACTGAACCATTATTATGAAAGAGTCTTTAACACTACTGCCAGGAGTTCTTGCTGCTACTCACTGTTCAACTTTTGTTCTATGGAGACGCATAATGTGAAACATTATTTTATCATTTGCTGTGAGTGTTGGAAGCTGTTTGGCTGTTTCTGAACTGAGCAATAGTGTGTTTGTGTGTGTGTGTGTGTGTTTGCTCTCTCAGTTCAACCAGGTCAAATATATACTTGGTTTGGGCTCAGTGGGCCGGATCCTCAGGGAGGCCAGTAGAGCTGTGCTCACTCACCCCAGTGTTAGACGTGACCCAGCCTGTGCATGGACTAAACACTGCCATTGACTACACTGCTGAAGAATTGAAGAAATTGGACTTATTTTGATAAAACTGAGGGTAGCTGCTGGTTTTTACATTTTATAATGTAAGTGAGCAGCAGTACATCAGGACACACTTTAAATGTACATCAGCACCTTGCCTTGTTAATGGCTGGTAACGTTCTCAACAGCTCTGCAGCCATCCTCTAGATCATTTATGCCTTTCACAAGCTAAGTGACCACTTCTTGGCAAAACTCATTTTCACCTTGAAAACTCAGCTAAATGCTTTGTGGAAGTTCATCTGGTCAGCCAGATGTCTGCCATTTAAACATGTGCCCCTTCATCATTTGCAGTTTTCTTCTTTAAGGGGAAATCCATTGTCTTAGAATCCCTGCTTCTCTCCGTTGGCTATAAACGAAGCCTGGGGACCGCCAGCAGATGCAGACTCAAGGGAAGCTGGTCTGAGATGCATCCTATTCCACATTATTATCCACCCTGGGGCAGGGTTTTCCAAATTGTTTTCCTCTGTGCCACTCTCCCAAGAGACTCTGTCATTCCAATCATCCTCTGCATCGCAGTAAAACTCTTCCAGTCCTCACTGTCTTCTGCGTTTTTCTTGTTGTGCCTTCTCAGTTACCCTGCAAACACCTTTTTTTTTGTTCTCTCAGTTTGGAAAATGCCAACTTAAAGGGAAAAATAAGATATTTAGCCCCTCTCTGTACAGCTTCTTTCTCTCTTTCTCGAGGTGGCAGAGAAGAAATTTAAGGTAACTGTAGCCTCTTCTGATCATGACCCTGGCATTAGCTCTGCCTAACCTGGCTATGCGCTCTGGTAATGAGATGTGATTGCAGATGCATGTGTATCTCTTCTGCTACCCCGAAGAAGAGGTAGCACTTAAATAAAGTGATGCTAAATACAAACAGTAAGTTTCCCTTCCCCAAATGGCAGCAACAGGGCAGTAAACAACTACTGCATTTTACTTTTAATCTGCCCTGGTAAAAGTCATGTTTCAGAACACATATTTTAAAATGCTGTGCTCCAAGTAGATGATGCCACTACAGAATTCTCACAAAGTGTAGTCAAAGTGGCTCTGCTTAGTCTTTCTTACCATTGCCTTAGGTATGTCTGGAGTGACAGGCGCAGCCCTGAGAGAGACGTCGTTCATTAACCGCAGCCTGTCTGCCCTGGCCGATGTCCTTGCAGCCATAGCGGAGCAGCGACCCCACGTCCCGTACCGCAACAGCAAACTGACCCATCTGCTCCAGGATGCTGTAGGTAAGCAATCGTTCTGGTTTTCATTTAACATAAAATAGCCTCTTTTCCCAACCTTCCCCCTCTTTCGTAGGGTAAAAGTAAACAATGAGCTTGTGTTGACACATTTCCTTTGTATACAGGCCTTTGTTGAAGGAGTCTAGCTTTGGAGCAGTGCAAGTACACAGATGTGTGAGAACACAGTGTGAGTTCTGAACAATTCCTGAATGTTGCCAAGTCTCAATGGTTCCAAGGTTCAGTTTATTAATACACTTGGAATAACCACAACATCTCCAATAATGCAGTGTGAGGCTAGTGATTGCACTTCACTGCTGTTCCATGTTATGTACAGGTTAAGCTTCCATCTTAATTAGTACAGGATCCAGTCAGGTACTTGCAAATCTCTTGCTGCTATAGGACTCCTATCAAGACCAAGAAAGCAGACTCCAGTGCACCTGCATGGCCATCTACTACAGCCTCTCTGCATGTTCAGGTCACTTCTTCTTTAACTGTTAATCTACACAGAAATAGCTTTATCGCAAGTAACCTCCGTGGTAATTTGGGTTTGTGTCAAGTCCATACAGTACATTACACTAGTTTATTCTTTCCTTCAGTCATAACAAATCAGCTGCTAAGTTTTTAGTTCCGGAAGTCTCCAGTTTAAGGTAGTGGTGGTAACTGAGTTAACAGCGCCTCAGAATTTCAGAAGAAGACTATTCATTTGTACTTGACCTTCTGATTTCCCCTAGTGCTGGAGGGAGTGCTGTGAAAGGCGGAAGCCAGCACAGCAAGTCTAAGAGCTGGGTTATATGCACAACAAGGCTGTTTTTAATCATTCTTGGCATGTGACGTGGGACACTGTTTAGGTGCAATGCCTAAAATGGCAATTTAATGTTCACTTAAACACTGTAAACTTTAAATAAATCCATTCTGCTGTGTGGGCACACAAAAGAGCCATTTTGCCTTCACCCTGAATTTGTAAACATCTGACAAAGCTCAGTGAGGTGTCCAGACCCATAATATACATGCAGACTAACTGATGAAGCTGGAGGAAGAACAAATTCTGTTTCAAATCGTGAAATATTTATTCTGCTACTGGGGAAGCAATCATATTTTTAGATACAGGCTGCCCTCCAAGCAGCTGTCTGTTTTCAGTGGGGTTTTTTTGTATACAGTCTTCTGCTTCTCAAGGTAATGGCAGCCTATGCTGCCTTTAAATCAGTACATGATCTGTTCATAATTTGCTGAAAATAATGGGTGACTTTTTTCTTTTTTCTTTTAGGAGGTGATGCTAAATTGCTGGTGATGCTGTGTATCTCTCCTGACCAGAAGTACTTAGCAGAATCCATGCAGTCTTTGGGATTTGGAACTCGTGCTCGACAAGTTCAGAGAGGACAAGTCAGGAAAAAAAATCTCCCAGTGCCGAGTAAAGCAAAATAAAACCTAACACTCCTGTGGATTAAAGTATTATTAATGAGTTCCTCAGACTGAAATGTACACTGTTGTCTTAAAGGCATTCTTCTAGATGTCAACTGCCAGATAAAATAAACATTCCTCAATATGGCGTTAGCAAGCCATAAACCTGCTGATAATGTTCTCGCTCCAAGCATAATAAGTATTGACAATAGCTACCAACAATGATGGAATGGCATAGAAATAGAGAGTGCCAAAAAGGTAGATACTCTCCAAAATGGAGAGATACTTCAAGATATAGTTTTGGTGATCCATTTCCCTTAGGCAAGTAAGAATCAAGTCAACAGAGCCCTGCTTTAGGACGGCTCGCTTCAGAAAGGCCAAGGCTGCATTTTGTTATTTCAGCAGAAGGCAGGCATGAGTCGAGTTATTCTTCAGTGCTTCAAAGTAGCAAATGAACTCCTGAAGGATGACTAGAAGCTCCCCAACTACAGATGAATGAAACACCAGGAGCCTAGAGATTCTGTCTGAGCAATGTTGAAACCACATCCTGAGGGGTTTCTGAATGCAGCCATGTGAGCAGTTTCAAGTAAATTTAAGCAATATTTAAGATGAGAAGTGGTTCTGAGATACCTAGTTGGGATCTAGAAACATCTGATGGGCCCTATGCGATGATTTATTGCTCAGCAGAGGCCGCAGGACTCACCCACCAATAACTCTGCCTCCAGACCAGCAGAGAGGTCATGGGTAGGTCACTGTGAGAAATCTTAAATTGCAGTTGCCTGCCCAAAAGGCTGGAGTTTATAGTATTCCAAGTCACTTAACCTTCACAAGCATAAATATTTATCCAGAGATTATATAGCATACTACTATTGGAATTTCACCCTTGAATATATAACAGCTGCTGTGCTGCATTCAGTGCTCTGGTGTTCAGAACACTAGCATTGCAACTAGCAAGTTATAGTAATACTTGTTTTTCTAAATAGTGTTGCAAACATAAAAATGTTTTACTTGATACCAGCTGTAGCAGAAGGGCATAAAAATCTGGATGCAGGACTTTACAAAGCTGAACGGTCACTAAGACAGTCTCACAAAGCTAGAGATGGACAAATGTTTGCCTATTAAATAAATAAATAAACAAACAAACAGGAGTAGACAGCGTCAAGCCTGCCATACTCATGACAGTTAGGCTACTAAATTACCCAGGATTAGAGCTCTAAAAGGGGTTAAGTGACAAGAGAGGGTTAGCTAATTCCACAGCATCTTTAAGTTCCTCAAATATTTCTGAGGAGCTGGCATTTTCTAAAGTGGTATTTACACAGGAAAGTTGTCATGAACTCTGCTTTCTTTTTTGAAACTACTTTCCAAAACTTACTTGGCATTTATTTACAATCTATGTGGTAGGGAAAAAACACAGCAACAGTGTTAAGGATGAGAAATAAAATCCTTGGATATCAGCAAATACCAGAAGTTTAAGTTTCTACATTAACATTAACTCTGCCAAATTGTGCATATGCAGAGTTCGCTGTTCCTGTTTTCCTTGCCACTGTAGCGTATTACTCTCTGTTTACTTACTTACCCAAAGAAGTGTACAGGATATGCAGGGCAGCAAAGTTAACATCTTGCTCTAAGAACTTCCAGTTTGGGAATTTCCTGAGTTATAAAGACTGGATTTCTCAGTCTCCGTTTTAGATTTGATGTACTGAAAGACAGAAGGATGAAAGCTGTAGTCTGGAAGGGGGAAACGGCTTTCCTCTGTCAGGTAATCATGGATCATCTTCTGCACAAAGACTCACACTCAGATCTGCTTACAGAGAGGCAGTGGTCTCCAGACAAACGTAACTAGAGCAAGGGAAAGTGCACATGCAATGTCCTCTAGTTCTCTGCTATAGTTCTTTAGCTTCCAGGTTTATATGTTTCAAAATAACAGCTATGTTAGAAAAGCAGGGGTGAAAGATATTCATGGATATCCTTAGAGCAGCTCATTTAAGATTCACTTCACTAACCAAAATCTATCCTGAGAGATCAGTCCACATTATCTTCCAGCTGCAAGGCTGAAACCCAGATACCAGCACAGCAGCTGCCTAGGAGGTCTAGAGCTCACTACTCATGCCAACAAACTCTTGGCTTACATAAAGAGAAACAGCTTCAACCAAGAGACTGCGAGCACTCCTCATCATTGCTGTGGCCCACTCACCCCACACCAATGCCCAGGCCAAGCACCATCCCTGCAAACAGGAGCATTCAGACTCATGTCTCTCTCACCTCTAACAAGCGGGTGCTCAAGCTGTGAGGTCATCCTGCAGATCAGGATGTGGCACAGCAGGAACGCGGCTATGGCCAAGCTGAACCCATCTCCAAGTCTTAACAGCAGCAAGTGCTTGTCTAGGACAAAGGAAAAAAAATACATCAAGTTAGCACCTTAGACATTCCTAGAATCAGACAAAAGCTTTCAAGACACAAGTCCAAAATTCAGCCCCAAGTTACAGTTTGGTGCATGCATTTTGCAGTGCATTTATTGTTACAGATGGAATTTACCACTTGCAAAGCCCAGTGTTTCATCCTAGGGAAGCCGGCACGCAGTAAACTGGTGTAGGGTGTACAGCACAGTAGCTGCTCCCCATTAATTCCGTGTGAGGACGTTTTATTTATTTATCTTTTGTGCAGGGCAACTTACTGCACTCGGAGAGCTACCTCACACGTGGCTGGCGTGCCTTAAATTCCCAGTAGCGCAGAGCTCTCCAGCTGCACCATGCTGACAGAACACCAACCCTGCTCACAACCCAGGAGCACTGGGGCCAGCAGGGGCCAAGGGAGCAGCTTGACATGCACCTGCAACGAGCACAACCGCTTAACTAACTCCGCTGCAACTCAGCACAGGGTTAAAAAAAGCAACCACTAAATGAGCAAGTGCCCTTGGCCAACTCTTAAACAAAACCTTGACCTATGCTGAAGCTGGAAAATAAATATATAATTTTCCACACACAGCTTCATGCCTTGGCAGCAGCCATACCACAAAGGCGCCTCTTGATTTTAGTCAGGCTAGGAGAACCATAATTAGCATCAGAATGGTCACAAAAATGTTTAATCTGCTTTTAAGATTCATTGCTGATTCCATTTTATGAAGCACTTTTCCAAGCATCTACAGAGTGCAACAAACAGGCAGAGTGAGGTGGGTAGTTAGTGGGAAAGGTTTTTGGCTCCTGCTCTAGATAAGCAGTTGCAAGCTTTGGAGTTCGCAGCTGCTTTTCAAGGGAGGAAGCAGAAGCGCTAGCTCACAGAGGAGCAGAAAGGCCCAGAGTGCACCACTCCTCAGGATATCGTGGCCTTTCACAGAACCAGCCTGGCTTTCATGCAGTGACATTAAAAATAGCCTCAGCTAGACAAAAATGCAAGCCACAGACCATACAGAAAGGGACACGAAGGCATCTAATTGAAGGGCATAAACAAGGAGGAAGTGTTGCATATAGGTATCTTCTGCTCTCTTACATCCTTTTTTTTCTTTCTTTAAACAAAAAACAGATTCTATTTTGCATTATATTTACCCTTTCTCATTTAGTTTATATGAGTGAGAGAAAATGAATTCTTGAATTCATGCAAGTATCTGCCCTACTAGGCTGGGTTAGTGGACAGCCTCATTCAGTTTTGTTAATTTGGATTCATTTTTAATAAGGGACAGGGTGCCAATGGTCTTGACTTATGTTGGCAATGTATCCAAAACACTAACTGTCCTAAAGCTGCCTTGAACTACTCTTTGGTGACATTCAGAAGCAAATGTTTTACAGCCTGCTGGGGGTCTGGGAGAGGGGGAATGCAGCTAATGGGGCACTTGCATATTTGAAGGGTTTCTGTTTGTGCCTGCATCGGCCTTTTCCAGGCACCGAGGCCCAAGCTGTGGAGGTTTCTGAGCCCCACTCACTGTTTCAGGTGCTGCCCAGGGCGGTGGCGCCAGGGGAACCACATGGGCTCTGTACGGAGCGCTGTAAAGCTGCTTGGTACGGCCCCTCCGTGCTCTGCTGCAAACCTCCCCCTGGACTCCATGACTATTATTTTAACCTCCTCTTTACTTTGCAAGAGGACTCCCCTCCAACTGCTTTTTTTTATGTAAAATCTTGATTAAAGAGGCTGGTCGATCTTCCTCTTTACTTTGCAAGAGGACTCCCCCTAAAAAAAGTGCTTTTTTTATGTAAAATCATCTTGATTAAAGAGGCTGGTCGATCCCTGCTTCTCATACTCATGGGTTTGAGATAGATCAAGACAAAGCATTTGGAAAAACCATACAAGACTCAGTGCTTTAACAGTATGTGATATGTGATGATCCAAATTCAACTTAGGCTTCTTGGTTCATGTGTGACATGTCTCTAATGACTTGAAAATTAGCTCCAGAAAACCTCCTGAAATACTTAAACAGTCAAGAGATCAAACACATTCAAACGTCTGTATTAATAGTTCAAATATCACAGCTTAAGATGAGCACCAAAAGAAGTCCAGTTTTCCCATTATCAAGAACAAGTATTTAGCATCAACTTTGATAAAAACAATAGGGAAAAAAAATCTAGGCTTTAGGAGTCTGAGACTGGCATATCTTAACCACAGATCATAGGCTGCTTAAATTAGACCTCTTCTCTTTCCTCTGGGGAAGCATGGGGAAGCAGCACTATCCCCCTCCTTGTCCTCCCAACTTTGCCAGCTTAATCCTGACAAATGTCTCCTCCTCTGATGCTTTTCTGCTACACAGTATTACGGTCTTGGATGTAATGAATCACTCCCCAGCAGTTCACTTAAAGGCAAAAGAGCATTATTTTCTTGTTCATTTTCTCTGGACTTTACTAACCATTTTCCTCCCTCTTCTAAAGACAAATTACAATAAAGCATGAACCAAAAAAAAAAAAAAAAAAAAAAAAAAAAAAACCCTGCTACTATAAAAAGCTTTGGAATCCACTCCAGAAGCTTGGAAGATCCAAAAGAATAAGAAGTTAAAATGTGATAATTCTTCCCTCACCTCAGAGGTTTGGTTTCTTTGCAAAATAAATCTCCACCACCTCTTTCTAAGTACACACATCCTTTGCCCACTATGTGCTCTGAGCTGGCATTTGTAGTAACTCCACATTCAGCCTTGGCAATGCAAGCATTCTGCAGGGCAGCTGACACGTTAGCAGGCAGTCCTTCTTTATAGCTTTATCCACAGGCCTGGGATACTTCCAGCCCCAAGCATTTTGGACGTGGAATGCCAACATTCCCAACTTACAACGTAGGTTACACATGCTCTGATGAGTTTCATCTGTGCTGGAGATCCAGGCGTCCACATTACTTTCTCCCTGACTTTTCCCATTTTCCAAGCCCTCTCCAGAGTGAGATCATTCAACGCAGACACCCTGCACGCAATCGTCCACGCATTATTTAAAAAGTATCTGGAGACGCAGCCCATGCTGCTCTGGCTGGGTCTGCTGCTGAGCCTGAATCCATGGAGAAGAGAAAGCCCATTCCTAATGCTCACAGACAACACGAGAGCACTCAGACTCGTGGCAAGCTTCCCATGCAGGGGCAAAACAAAGTTCACAGGAGGAAATTCCATGTTGCCTTATGAAGATGGCACAGCGCTCATGCCCTGGAGGAGGGAACAGCAGCACCAAAGGGGTGCCACAAGACCTGCCTCGTAGGAGTGAGACCAGACTTGGTGCCAGACAGCCAGGTATGTCCCATCTGCCATTCCCAGGTGTGCAGCCTGTGAGAGGGGCAAGGGCAGTTTGTCAAAGTTGGATAAGCTCTCCTAGCAGGACAGAGAGGGAAAGGCAACACTGAGCATGTTCCTGCCAGCATCCTCAAGAAGTTTATCTGGTTGGCAGCTCCAACGCCCTCCTGTGCAAAGGCCAAACCCCTCCAGACAAAGTTGCACCTGAGAAGGTGAGGAAGGAGGTGTCTAGCAAGGGTTTCACCTGGGAACACCAGGCCCTGCTTCCACAGGCACTGTAGTGAGTACTCTGCGTTAACCACACTGAGTTCGGAGAGACAGAACAGGAAGAAGTTTATGGCTCTGCATCAAACAAGGAGAAGGTTGCCCCGGCCTTCTGGGAGCTGTCAGTCTGACAGGTTGAAAGTTGGTAATTCCAGCCGGTAAACATCTGCAATATAACAGTGGTATCTTTTGCTATTGCTGACTATCTAACGCCATGAGAGCAGAGGAAAGCCACCTGCCCCTGGTGATCCCTCCTGCTGCCTTGGCTTGGGAAGACTCACTGAAACTGCCCATTCTGTCACCATTCCAGCACCTGGGACACAGGCAAGTGGCAATCTGAAGGGAGAGAAGACATCTGCAGTCAGATCCAAATCCAGCTTCGGCCTCCTTACCAGGCTCTGGTTTACCTGCATAATTCCACATAGCATTTGCAACAGCAAGGGGCAGGGTGACATTGTGCTGTCCAAATGTAGCTAGCTCTGCCTGCATGTTAACCAGCATCGGGACTTCCATCTGTCACTCTGCCTTGTTCTCAGGGGCTTGTGATGGATATACTGACACAGGCACTCTACAGCTGCCAGCAATGCACAGCAGCCATCCTTTGTAAGTGGAACGCAAGCAAAGAGCCTGTATTTTTTCAGCAGTGCTACATTCCTGGTTTGTGTTCATCCTGTCTATATCTCAGCTCCTAAGTCCTGGTGAGCCTTGTGCTGTCAGGGTGGGGCCGATCTGCCTTCAGCCAGAAGGCCTTTCCAGAGCTCTAGGACAGGATACTATCACAAGACATGGTGAACTCCAAAATACTGGACTCCTGAGCAAGACAAACGTATACACAGAAAGTCAGCAGATACCTGTTATCTGGGCATACAAAGATGTTTCCATTATGCAATTAAAGTTATATACATCCCTGACAGTCAACAATCATGGTCCAGCACCAGGGCCTGGACATAATAGCAGCTCTATTTGAGTCAGAGAGGGTCCGGCACCTCCATGTGGGCCAAGCTTGCGTCCCTGTGGGCAGAACTAGGCACAAGCGGTACCTGCAGCAAGCTGTGCTCTGGGTGGCACACGATGCCACCACCTCATGGTGAGGCAGCAACAGCACGTCCGAAGGCCAGGCTCAGTCCTCAGGAGAAGCATGAAAAAGCAAAAGTGCCCAGGAAAGCTAGTGACATTTAGACACCATCCTTCCCACAACGAGCGTAAAGGGAACAAACAGAAAAGAGCAGAGAGTCCTATGAGAGTGCCAGTAAAATGCTGGCAGACACAAGACTTTGAAAATGCATGAAGCTGACTGGTAAAATTGACTCATTAAAGCCCTTAGCATAGTTCTGTTGCAGGCCAGGCAGCTCAGAATAAGTCAGTACTTTGAACCACGCAGCTAAGGTCTGATCCTCAGGGCTGTTTTGCCAAATCCTGCCTAGACTCTCAATTTAAGCACCTGTTTTTAATAGAGTGAGTCAGGCAGCAGCCTCGAGAGCAAAGGTATCCCCTACCCACCATCACTAGCACGTTGCCATCAGGTTAGTCCTACAGATCTCCTGTGCCCACATGCCGGGCTGTCAAGACCCTGCAGCTGCTCTCACTACCACGGGTCTGCTCTCAGGGAGGCACGTTCTGCAGACACACTGTAGGAGACATCACTTCTGGACAGTTGAGACAGTTGTCAGGATGTGCGAAGCCTCAGCCCTTCACAGCCCCCAAGGCTGGGACCACAGAGCCGCCCTTCTAGGAGAACCCTGAACCAAGAACCACAGCAGGACAAGAGCCCCGGACAGGTGATGAAATGAGAGCAGTAAGAGGCAAGATAAACTATGGCCCAGCCTCACAGCTCTACCCAGGAACCCAAGAGGATCCCATGAGGGTCCTGCCTAGTGATAGCCAGCCTCACCCACATCATCAACACCTGCAATCTTTGCAGGTGAGTTATTAAACCAGCACATCCCAGATAAGACCCAGTAGCTTTAGCACTATGACACTCAGAGAAATAGGAAGAACAGCTTTCCAGGCTTCATTCCAATAACTGCTATAGCTTTTACAATGAACAACATTGAGGCAAAACCACAAATCAAGCAATCCCCCATCCCACCACACCACCAAAGCTCTCCTTACTTCTCTTCTGGGCAGCTAATCCACTGGAGCACAACACCAGACCCTACAGATACTCCATCTCCCAAGAGCCTTTCACAGACCTTCTCCCACCCCTGGCTCTTCTCTCCAGAGCACAGCTGATCTCCTGTGCTCTGACTGCCTTCCTCTGCACCTGGGGAACCACCTGAACCTCTAAGCTCCTGCAAACTCCCTCTGGCCCCTGCACTGGGGCACAGGAGAGCAGCTTAAGAAAGGGACACTAGAAACCACTCCATATTCCCCATGCACTGTTAGATTTTGCCCCTCCAGGCCTGGGACACTAGAGTGGAGCAGCCGTCCCAGCTGTCACTAGGCCTCCCAGGCTCTGTGTTTTGTCCAGGCATCCTACCAGAGCAGTCACTGCCCTGGGGCACCTGCCTGGAGTTGGGCAGCTCAGAGGGTGCAGGACTGTGTTGATACACAGGGTCAGAGCAGTGGGAGCAGCTGTGGAGGTCTTTAAGGCTTGTTAACCTCAAAGGTACCATGTTATTTGAAGGCTCACTTGGTGCTCTGTGGATGCCCTTGGGAAAACTAGGCTTCAAAAGCTCCTACCCCGCTCTGTTAGTGGACATACGAAAAAAAAAAAAAAAGTATAGAAAAGAGCATATAAACTTCATAATAGCTACAGAGCTCTCCCTACACACATTAGCCCTCACTCTGTATTTTTCAGATTCTGTAATTCTGTTTTGCCTCTGAGAACGGTTTGCTTTGAAGCAAATTGCAAAGAAATGTTTTGTGCTCTCTGGGTTATTTGTAGTGCAAATGTTAAGCAAAATTATACCCAGCTGCTCCCACATCAAGTCCTGCTGTTATCCATGGCAAGGACAGACAGCCTCATCTCCTGCTCCAGGACAGGGCTAGCTGAATCCAAGGGCTTGTAGCCAAGCTGGTGTTGGGACTAGTCAGGGATGTGGTTGCTCCAAGAAAAAGGCCCAATGTCTACACAACCAACCTCAAAACATTTTCTAAGAATAAGCCCAGTTCTAGACACTCAGAAATATGCACTTTTTTTAATTGCCCTACCAGCACAGGACCTTTGAACAGTCACATTCTCAAACTCTTCCTTTCAGGCAGGTAGGTTGCTAAGGTTTTTTTTTGTTTGTTTGTTTGCTTGTTTTTTTAAGTGAAAGTAGAAAGTCTTATGCCAGAACATGACTCAAGGAGCTGGTGTTTTAAAAGAAAACCTAAAACACTGCAGCAGCTGAGATAAACACGGTCAAAGCCAACAGTAGTAAATATTGTCCACATGGACCCAAGTGCTGCCTCAGTGCATCTGCTCCAGAGACTGGGGTGTCCTTGACCACGTGTTTGTTTCGGTGGGGCCGATGCAGTAGCAGCCAAACATGCATCTCAAAACCACTGATCCTTGAACAGAGGGGGCACGGGAGCCCCCTGCACCTGACCAGAATGACCCCAGTCAGTGCACATGATCCCAGCAATCCCAGCTTCGTGTGCCATGGGAGAAGATGGCAGCAGGGCTGGTGGCCCTGGTCCTGAAAATGCAGAAGACAGGTTTGACCTCAGCAGACACCCCTGATTAAAGTCCTTCAGGCTCCCAGAACTTCCAGCAGATCCAGGGTATAAATCCTCAACTCCTCCCCATCATACCTACAGCAAACAATATAACCCTAAGTATAGGAGCACAACCCACAAGCCAGACAAGACAGATTTCAGTCACCAGGAATAACAACAAAGTGCACCGCAAAACTTGTTTCTAGCGGTGGGGAAGCGCTGATGCTTCAGAAGGCAAAGCGTCCCCTCACTCTCATCCCTGGATGCCGAGTTACACATCAAGGACAGAAAAATACCCAGCTTCCTACAATGAATGTTTTTGATCAGGTATCTCCATTCTAATAGCCAAAGCTCAAACCAGTGCTTCCTCACCACACAAACATCTCCAGCAGCTAAAATAAAGGAAATTCAGAAAATGCAGGAAGGGAGGAACGCAGCCCAAACCTGCACTTTGGAATTGAAGCTCTCTGTGTCTCTGAGAAAGCATGTGCTCGCTCTCTGGAGTATTAAACTCTTCAATGCACATATAGTGCTTGGATCTAAGACGATCTGAAGGAGAGGGTAGCACTCAAGTCTGTATCCAGTGTAAGAATAGGGACAAACAATCTTCTTTTTTGAAACGTATTGACTAAAGTACAAGCCACACTCAAAACTTTGTTTCTAACGAGTGAGAAACATCACTGTGGGTCACTGCTGCCACAATCCTCAAAAAATTCGGGCTATTTGTTAACTAGCCATAGCAAAGAAGCTGAGTATTTTCTATGGCTAATGCAAACTAATTTTTCCTACATCAAATTCTCCGCTGTCTCTAAAATATTCAGTGGTATTTTCCATGTGGTGAGTTGAGACCTAAGATTTCTCATACATGCCATGTCCTATTATCTCATTGCATACTGAGAACAGCAGTGATTGGGAGAAAGAAAAATAATGACCGGTATAAATGTATTTATGATATTTAAAATGTTAGGCAGATATTTCCAGAAATAAAAACAAAGCAGAATTTTAAAATACCACAGCTATGCTCTTCGGTAGCCTATGTTCTGCTGCCCCTGCAGGCTCCTAGAAAGGACAGATATGATTGTTTTGCCCATTACATCTCTGTGGTAGGACAGCAGATTTTCATTGCAAGGGTTGCTGTCTGGTTCTTATTGTGCAAACTACAATTTCCTACTCCCAGAGCCAAGTTCAGGGCCCATAAGGACCAGCGCAGTCGGTATCCAGCTGAACATCAGCGTGAAAATGCTGCGTGGGCATGGGAAATACCCACTAAAGCTTGCTGGTGCTCTCACACTGTTAGGGTTCCTGTCTTCGATTCAAAACAGCAGCATTGCTTCTTGTGCAACACCTGCTTGAGCATGCCAGCCTCCAGTCCACCAAAATAGGAGCTGCTAGGACACGATACATACCAGCAAATGAGACGCGAGCTACTTTGAGGCAAATTCACAGTCATTTTATAAAATACTGCTTGTCTGTGAGAGGTGAAATCATGTCTTTCCTATTCATTTCTACATTATCTCCTGTCACCTCCTTCTGCCTTCTGCTGACAGGAAGACGCCTTAGTGCCCCTTATGCTTAACCCTGTCCATGCCTCTCCTCACAGCAAAGCTTGGACTGGTCACAGCAGTCCTGGTCCACATCTCCCGTGCGAGAGGCATCCTGTATCCTGTGCCAGGGTTGGCAGCCCCAGCGAGCATGAGACAGAAGGTGCACAGCAAAAGAGAGATCTCCCACCACTGACAACAGACACCACAAAACAGAGCTGGTCTCCGGGACATTATTGTAATGGTGTGGACATGTTATGGAAAATGTAGTGCAACCCTTCATTTCTGTGTTCCATAATGAGAACTGGTAACATACCAGAAAATGGAGCACATGTCTCAGCTGGCGATGGAGTCAGTTAGAAGCACTCCTCAGACGACAGAAAGGCTCCAGACTGACAGGACACCAGGGCCAGGCCAGGCTTCAGAGGAGGTCACAGGGAAAATAACTTGCTTTGATAGCACAAGCCTGTGCTGCAGCACAGCTGGTGGTAACGAGAAGGAAAAGCTGTAAGTGCAGAGACCTGTCTTTCTAATACAAGGAACTGTGACATCAGCTTTGGGCAAAATGGGAACTAGCTAGAAGGCTGTTATAGGGGATTAGAAAAAAAAAATCCTGACTTGCATAGACTTTCTTTTTTGAATGCTAGAGTACAAAAACAAATGAATAAACTGTAGGTATCGGTGGTTGAATACTTCAATGTACGTTCCTATGCCTGTAACTTGATTTTCTCTGTGTGGTTACGGGACCAATTCAGCGACTCTACTCTGATGTCTGCAAAAGGTCTCAAGATACTCGCCAGAAGAGGTGGTGGCTCGGCAATGAAAGTAAAAGGGCTTTACTGTCATACCCAAAGCTTATCCACACCTGCGTCCTCTCACCAGCCACAACTCGTGCAAGACGACTACAGGAAAATAAAGATATGGAGCTGGCACGCAGCCTTGCTGCCCCTGCTGTGACCTCCCAACTTCTCATAGCCTGGCGGTTATACAACAGGCAGCTTTATAGCAGCCAGCGGTAACG
>NW_010589307.1:49091-91528 GCF_000705375.1 Tinamus guttatus | reverse complement strand
CACCGGCCGCAACGGGCGTGCCCGGCCCCGCCTCGCGGGCGGGTGTTGGAGCCGGAGGCGGGTCGTGGGCGCTGCCCTTCCTCCAACGCTGTTAAAAGGGGGAGGAGTGAGAAGGGTCTCAAAAGCTGAAGGCTTTAGTAAAGCTCTCCTAATCCTGCACTGTTGTTTTGTACAAATAAGCAGCGGTTTCTGATCAAGCTGAGCCCTTGCCCTCCATCCCTGCATCCCATGACGCTGTCCTGTGCCCCCTGCCGGGGGGACCCCCCAGTGCTGCCCTCACGCTCCGTTGCTGACCACCCTGCAGGGGGGAGAGGGGGAGCAGCAGCTACTGCCAGGCTGTAAGGGCCAAACTCCAAGGAGGAGAGTAAAACCAGAACGGGAGGCTAGGGAGCTGTAGGGCGCATGCCTGAAGGGAGGCCCCAGTGGTTGCTTTCCCCTCTCTGGGTGCAGCAAAAGGAGCACATCCCTGTGCCTCAACTTCCCCCCCTGTGGTCTATGCTTGAGCCAAATGCATCCCAGCACGAGAGGAAGCGCCATCACACTTATCTCCCTAGAAAAACTGAATTTGGAACCAAACACCTTCCACGCCCACAGCCCGGAGCTGGAGTTGCATGAAAGTCACTGAAGTCTTTGAGAATTCCTATACTAGAAACACAGCAGCTACAACAGAAAAAAAAAAAACAGTGAAGAATGGGAAAGAAGGGGGTCGTAAGATTGAGGGCTACGGTAGAACATTGAAATACATTTAGAAAAAAAAATCTGCCTTCCCTTTGAATACTAGCATGAATAATCCATAGAAAAAGAAAATCAGCTTAAGAGGGAATCCCAGGCAACAAACTACTCTGAGGGGATGCAGGTAGTTTTCTCGGGTGCTCTTTCAAAGATTTGTCCTCGGAGAAAATACACATTGTGTAACTTAGGAGAAAATACTTAGGAGAAACAAAAAACACCTATCCTGAGTTTTTTTTTTTTTTTTCCCCCCTTCATATGTACCAGTTACTAGGCCAGCATGTTAGATCACTTGCAGGTGACAGCTCCTGAACAGCATTTCAAATCACATGCTGGTGTGCCCTGCATCAGGTGCAGCCCTAAGGAGGATGCTGCACGATCTCTCTACACTATGCAGAGTTGCCCAAATAATGTTTCTTGACTATGAGAGTGTTTCTCTCTTTCCCACAGCAGCTTAACTTTTCTCTTTATTTAGATTCAGGTCCCATTAGCACTCCTGCTGACCCCAACCAGCTGAACTGGGTCCTTAATGCATAACAGACTGGCATGGCAGCTTGCTGCTGAGACAAGCAAAGAGAAAAAAGTACTTTTTCCACTGCTTACAGTGCTTATGGTTTGACTTCCAAAGTGAGCTCATGTGTGTTGCAATGGAGTAGCAGAGTCATTTGCACAATCTATTTATCTCTAATGAAAGATGTCATTGACATGTACCTCTTGAGAGAAAAAAAAAAAACAACACACACAATTACCTTTTCTATTCATACTTTATTGCAGGTGTACGTATAATTATTTATATTTTATTTTAAACAAGAAATTCCTTTCATGGAAAGGAGAAATGTTTACCATTAAAATAGTGATTATACCATGAGTATATTACAAATATGTACAAACATTGGCAGCTAGTTTCTAACATGAGCTGATAAACACTTACATTACCCTCTACCAAACTAATCAAAAAAAAAATATATAAAAAGACCTAAGTCCGAAGACAACAAAAATCTACTACTATTAACATTTTTATATGAATACAAAAACTTGCATAATAGATATTCACAGTGCTTGTAAGATATTCATTAAATCATTTTCAGTCTACACACACACAAAAAAGTGTCCAGTCTCCCCTTTATGTACATATGTAACGTATAGTACTGGAGGGAGCTGTGTAGGCAAATGGAAGACGACAGTCAAACTTGGAGATTTCTCCTTCCCCACAATCCATGAATAAATACATCCTCCCTCTCTCCCTGCACTCCAAGTACATACAGGCATCAGAAGCAATGAATGCACATGCAAGAACCACATACATTTATTTTTAGGCATTGGTATATTTTGTAAGCCCTGCAAGACTAAAATTACAGCATTTTGAAATTGTGGCAGCAAGAGTTCAAGTGTATGTAGAAATATTGTTTTTATGTTATCTTACCAGAAACAGAAATAACCAGAGTTCCAACACCAGCTCATTCACGCCAATTTAATGCCTGTTAACACTACAAAAAGAAAAAAAAAAAAAGAGAGAGAGAAGAGAAAAAACAACCCAAGCTGATTAAGTACTTCAGCTGAATTTCAGCTAAGCTGCTTAGACTTCTAGCAGGTAGGAATGTGATTGCCTTTGAGACAACAAGTGTGAATGGCTGTGAGCATATGTCACAGAACAGCCTTCCCAAGAGCTGCTCCCACTTTAAACCATTTCCTGCAGTGGCTGGAATACATCAGCATATGTGGGAGAGCAACAGTCACACCAAAACTCCCTGCTTTTTCATTAAAACACAGGCACCGCCATTGTGGCCATTGGGACCCAGTCTCCTGGGTCTTGGCAATGCCCCTCTCCACAGACCACTGCCCAATAGGCCCCAGCTAGCAGGTGGTGACACTAGCCTGTTCGTGAGCAGATGGGTGATCCTAAACCATTTAGATCCTTTCGGGAGAGTTTGTTTCGGAAACAGAAAAAAATGTCTTCCATATTTTCTAAAAGTATTTTTGGCTTTGTTTGGAATAATGGAAAAAAAAATGCTGGGAATCAACTTGGCGGGGGGGGGTGGAGGGGAGAAGGGAGAAAAGGGGGTGGAAGGAAGGAAATCAAATAAATATTTATTTGGCTGCTAGAAAGTAACAAGATGTTTTTCTTACCAAACAAATGCTTTAATCAAACAGCATAACCACAGCTATTGTATCAGTGAGAGCCAGTATACTCAGCTCCATAGGACTCAATATCATGATATACGTTCTCTTGTCTTGGCACACAGCCCCACTACACTTCGACCATCACAGGCCCTGCAACATCACTCACACCTGCACGCTCTGTCCAGGACTAAATTGGACAAAGTCACTAATAACTACCTGATTTGTCCTTCTGGAGTGACTTTCTCCAGCTCATACTTGCCTCCTAAGCAAAGGGTAACAATTTTTAAGCAGATTTATTAAAAATAGAGCATCATAAAAACTGTGATTCAGAGTAAGGGGTGATCATGCTTGGACAAATTTTCCAGTCACACTTCCATCATCAAGAGCCAGTCAGCTAGCACTGTCATCTTGGCTCCTTCAGAGAGGACAGAAGACAGATCACTTGTTTTCTTCTCTTCCCCATCTCTCCTAGGATATAAGAATTTACCTACCAATCTAATCATGAAACTAGTAGACAGTTATTTCCTGCATTTAAAAAAAAAGGGGGGAGGGGGGAGGAACAGAAAACCCAAACTGTATTTGGTTGGATGCTTAAAACAAAACAAAAACAACTAGAAAAACTCACAGCAGGGCATGTTTTGTGCCCAGCAGAGCAAATGGGCAACTTTTGTTCATTACAAAGAGAAGAGACTGAACTTTTCCATTCACAAACCTCCTGACGGGCTTGGGGCATATCCTGTCCTCACAGCTGTTGGCAGTGTTGAAGCTGCACAAACTCAAGGCAACAAATTATTTGTGTGCTGGTATTAACATAAATGGATCAAAGCATAAAGGCAGAAAGCTAAATTGACATGGACTGTTTCATTTCTTCCCGATAAATCCATTTTGACACAGTGTTTTCTTTAAAAAGTCAGTATCGGTTTTGGTCCACTGTTGGAGGGGGGTGGTTTACATCAGTTATGTCACCACTAATGGCACAGGCTGCTTCCATTTTCTTCTAAACAGACGCTTCAAATGCCAAATTAAGTGCTACACTCCAGTTAATTTGCCCTGTGGTCAGCTCTGCAGAAGTGATGTCACTTACTGATTATGGAGCTGAGTAACAAAGCTACTTACAGCCTGCTACAAGAGCCAGACGGACATCCCACGTGTTAATGAGGTATATATAATCACTTCTGTTTCCATGATGAGCTGTTCCCTCATGTGGAAAAGCTCCAATCTCATTACACCACAAATTCCTCCGGGAGCTGGTCCTCTCCCAGAAGATCCAAGGAGAGGCAGTTCATGGATCGCTTCCCATAAAGGGCAGACTTGGTTTTGCAGTCTGCCGTGGAGTAGACGCAGCCGTAGAGCGCCAGCTTGTCCTCCAGGGCGCAGCCGAACGTGTAGCTGTGGGACGTGTCCGAGGACAGCGTGGCACTCAGCGGCGGGTGCCGGCGCTTGTGAAGGCGGATATCGTCCAAGCTCTGGCTGTGCTGCTCTGTGCAGCTCCTGCCTCTGGGCGCTCTGACCTGCCAGTTTAGTAAGAATAGAAATGAACACATGAATAGAAACGATGAGCTCAGACACAGCCTAAGGATGCTGGCTGTGCAAGCTTATGCTTTCCAAAGCTCTTCTCCCATTCCTTCAAATCATCCTCTCGGCCTTTTGAAAGGCACTGCTTAATGAAGAAGCTGCAGACCATTAAAAAAAATTTACAAATGCACTCTGCTGCTTTGCAATGTTGAGCCAGATGCTGATCTTTGTACACTATGTCTTCAGCATCCCTTAACACGGATGAAATACTTGACATAAATCTAGAGAACTGACACTTCTTGGTACAAGTGTCAGCCTCAGTCATGAGTGAAGAATATGTTTAAAATAAACAAATTGCAACAAGGAAACCCCAAGTGCTTGAACATCCTAGATGAGCTGAAAGAAGTAGAGTTAGCAACTATACAAATAAACAAGGTGTACAAAAGTCACCAAGTGTCACATACACACACTTTCTACCTAACATTCAGTAATAAAACAAAAAAGGAACCAACAGTAACTCTCAAATGCAAGTTTTGTTGTACACAAATTGTAGTGACTTCACTTCTATGGAGGAATTACTAACACCTGAAGAATTTCCAGCTTTCCTAGCTAGTTGTTCTTCCTGTTGACAATTAGCTTTTATGTGCTAATTTTAAGGCCTATTTCAAGAATACGACATTTAAACCAAAAATACTTCTGACAGCAAAACAGAAAACTGCTTCCCAGTCCCACTACTCTTCTATTCTGGCTTTTAATTTAAAAATAAATAAATAAATACTGTGATGAAACCCATGTTGGCTAGCTGTACTCTTAGGAGCAGATGCACACTGTATGGTCTAGCCAACAGCAAGAAACCTAGTCTTGTATTTTTTAGTTACTACTTAAAAAAAAACAAACATCCACTTAAAAAGGAAGATGTTCGCTCTCTGCCTTGCACACATCAATCCTTCCACCGAAATACAGAAATAAGTTAATAGGGGTTTGTATTGCACAGTGGTCATCTTTGGGAAAAAATAACCCAACAATTACAAAGTAAAATAGTCTGTTAAGTGGCAAGTGAAAATTCCTTATCATTCTTAACTGGGTCTAGTAGGAGGCATGAAAAGAGAAAAAAACAAATCCTAAGAAGTGACTGAAGTTCTTGATCAGAAAAGAACTGGGAATAAAGGAAAAAAGGAGGAGTAGATTTTTTTAAAATTCTTTGAGCCGATAACGCTGATTTGGATTCCAGGACAGAAGAAACAGTAAATCCATTTTAAAATATATTTACCCCTATGGGTATGGCTCCAATTTGAAAAGTAATGATGTTTGGCTTTAGAGAGAAAAAAAAACCCACTAACTAGGCTTTTTCCACAACACAACCTATGATATAACATATTTTGCCATATATGGTTGCCTTTTCACAAGAGTTTGATGAAAATAAGATGTTGACAACAAAGAGCCCAGCACACATAGTATAGTAATACAAATTATAGTAATTAGAACTTGAGTGTCTAGTTTTGCTCCAATGTGAGCTCCTTCTAGCTTCTGGAACAGGAAAATGATCAGCTTTGGAACACATACACAGACTGCAAGGATAGTCTTGGCTGTGTTGCACAGAAAATGTGCAAGTTGGCCTACTCTCCATTTCCTCTCTGGAAGCCTAAGGAAGATAATGGCTGGCTTGCAGTATTTCCATGCTGATCACTCCAAACTTCTTCATACTATTCTGGACTCAAATGCTGCTGTTATCCTATCCCCAATAGGGATAGCTGGCAAATGGCTGTTTTCAATTACTCTATTTAAATCAGCTAAATCCAGACCAGCCAAGTTCACCTGATTTACAGCTGTCTCCCTTACACTGGAAACTGGTTAAATGCCCATACACAAACCCTCCTGCCAAACATCTCTCCTTACCTGATGAAGGGATTCCACACTTTGACCTCTCATTTTTATTAGTGTAACTTGTACCACAGACAGTGATTCCTGATTAATAGCTGCAAAGGAAAGGGAGGAAACAAAGAAAAATAGGTTTGAGTTTTTGCTGGCTACTGTAGAAGTCATTCTCACAAGCTACATTCAAGCAGCAATAATCAATTAATATAACTTATTATCATATACATCAGTAAGCACCCTCAGTGCTCTGAGTTTGGCTAACAAGTAATTCTTTGCCCTTAAGAATCAAGATTAAACTCTGCTCCCCCCACAAACCCACAACTTTTCAACAGCTTGACCACACGCACTCACCTTGCTACATGTCATTCACATGCTGTAAGACCAGACAAGTTCTGTGTGAGCCTATTGTGTAGCCTTACCTATAAAATGAGCCACAGGACTTCACCTGTAATTCCTGTCCTGGCCCATTAACCTGTGCCATTAACTATTAACCTGAACCCTTTGGCTGTTTTGTGGTAAGATTTTAAATTAAATTCTTTCACTACAAAAGTTTTGCCTTTGTTTCTTTTTGTTTTTAACTGAATATAAATAAAGCATTTTAAATTTGGAAAAGGGAGAGCTTGAGGAGCAAACAGGAGAGGGGCACTACAGTACAGAGTGCAAGCTTTTAACCTGCAAAGGAGCTGGCTTATCTAGTTGTAATAGGGCAGTGAAGATAGAGCTTTCTTAGATGCATCTACATACTGCTACAGCCTACAGAAAAGCACAAAGCAACAGCAGAAAGCCATCTCACCTTGGCAGCTAGCAGCATCTAGATGAAGGGAACCAACAGATTCTCCCACAGTGGCCTCCTCTAACTGGTCTCCCTCTAAAGGCTCATCTACAGGCACCTCCTCAGGCTCATCTACTGCCAGCTCAAGCTCTAGCAGGAAAGAGTCACAGGAGAAGGATTAGCATGACACTTCTGCTCTAAGGTGCTTCACATTCTCTTACTCCCCATGATCCTGTAGGAGAAGACAGCAACACACTTAAAAGTTGTACTACACCTCCAAATGCCTTACCATCATCTTGAGAGTCATCTTCAGCCCTCCCTTTGCTGCCACTGTCAATGCCAGAGCTACCGTAGCTGACGGTTGAGCTGCAGGATTTTTCTTTCCTGTGTATCCTATCAATGCTGAAGGGCTCATCCACTGACATTTCCACAGATACCCGGTGCCTTGAGTCAGCCTCAATGCCAGATGTGTGAGAGCTGCCGTGACTTCCTGTGGACTGCCGTGAGAGACGGTTGTTCCTCTGGCTCCCTCCGCTGCTCCCGCTGCCACGTGAGTTCTTGTCAGATGGGTCCAGGTCCATGTCTAACGTGTCACTGATGTAGGACTCCCGATAGCGCTTCTTCTCTAAGAAAGACATGAGAAACCAAGGGAAGCTAAGCAAGACAGAAGGAATGGTAGCAAAAAATACTTAGTAAGCTCTCAGACTGGCAAAACTTGGTAGTTAGGAGCTACTGAACAAAGACGAGAAGTTTTCCATTCTGTTTGCTTAGATACGTGGATGTTCAGCTGGATATAACAGAATTACAGTCTGCATAGATACAGTAAGTCCAGTGTCTCATGAACTAGAACAGGCAGGTATAGACAGTTATGGTACAGAAAATATTAGCTTACAGAATAAAGCAAAAGACACGAGTTAACTGAATAACCTAAGTTCTCAGTGTTTAAAACAGAGTACGCTGACCATTCCTCAAAACAGCCACCAACTGTGGCAGACAGAGTGCGACAGAGACAGTCAAGAAGAGGATCCCCCTTGCTGTGTGGGGGCTGCCTCGCTGGCACTCACTGATCACTTCCTCCCGGGCTGGTCTGCTGAGGGTGAAGCCTGGCTTTCCTCCTGACTTCTCGTTGCATTCTCATACAAGAGGAATTACTACTGGCTGGCTTCTACTGATTTCTACTTCCTGGTGGACTTACAGCTACAGATAAAAGTCTTACAAGCCCAGAAGATGGAGAACACATTAATGGAGAATGTCGGGAAGCACAGCCAAAAAAACTGGTGCACATAGCAGTCAGAAGAAGGTCACAAAAAAAGGGCAGAAATCCTCCAAGAGAGGGCCTACACAATGTGTCTGGAAACAGGGATAGGGGAAAGGCAAGCTGAGAAGTTTATACAAGAGGCAGGGTCCCACAGAGGAGAGAAAGGGAAAGAAACAGGCAGGGAGGGGATGAAATGATCGAAGTCTCCCTAGAAGGATACCAGAGACTCTCAAAGTTCACACGCCAACGCTACAGAGGGGACCCCATCGGAAAAGATAAGTTATGGGAGCCCTTATCTGCTCTCTGATTGCTTCTGGCACCTAACTGGTAGACATTACAGACTAAACTGCAGACACTGTTTAGTAAAGGAGCACGCAAAAAGACACAAGCTCACAACTTGCACCACTCCTTGAACAAAGGAAGATCTTATCTCAGCTGAAAGCTTTTTATTCAAGATTACTTTATCTCAGAGGCATGTGTCAAATCTGCAAAAATTTGACAGCCCAGAGAGCAGAGAATTCCTCTTAAAGGGAGAAACTAAACCAAAGACCAATCTCAGACTTCTACTCTTCTCACTCACTGTCTTCTGTTAGGGTGGAAATAACATCAATTAGAGAGCAGCCTCTGTGAGGCCACAGCAGAAAGACTAAAATGCCATACTTCTGCTCTTATCGACTGCTCTCCTGTCACATACCTTCAGCCTCCTCCAGTTTTTGGATTTGCTTCAACACTGGCTGGATATTCAGAAAAAGCCGGTGGCTGTTGCTGAGGAGCTGCAGCAAGTGCCGTGACCTGAAGGGGCAACCTGTGTAGTAAACCAACTTCCGTGCAGAGGGCAAACCATCTGGCTGGATCTCAAATTTTTTCCCCTGCAGAAAGAGTAGAGATACCAGAGCAGTGAACAAGAACAGGTCATCAGTCACGTAACTAACAGAGATAACTGCAATCTCGTGCACACTAGCAAGAGAACTTGACAAGGCAATTTGGGGAGGTCAGCAGCCTTGCCAGGACCCAGGTTGATCAACCAGGACCATATGGCCTACATTCTGTCATACTCACCAGAAACGCCAACTTCCCAATGTGTGACCAGGGAAAGTCATAGAGGAGCTGACGAACGTGATTCACCTCCTGCAACACATCAAACTCGGAGTGACACAGGGATTGACAGCTACAGGGTGGAGCCAGTGATGTGCAAGGAATTTGCAGACACTTGGGAACGTGAGATATGTGGAGCCTGACGCACACAGACAGAGGAGCTGTGGCGGGGGGAGCGCAGGAGGGCTGCACAGAGGCTTTCAGGGCAGCCTGTTACCTGATAGATGTGCATTCCTCTAAGGGTCAGGCCCAGGATAACTGTCGGGCGGTCCTCCTTCTTATCCTAAGAGAACAGAAGAGCCTGGAGTCAAAGGTTAATCTACAAAGACCACACTCCTGCTCTGGCACCTACTGCAAGAGAGGTAGCAGGACTGCTTACCAGGCAAATGTCATCAACATTTCATCCTGCCTTTTCATTATGCTTCTAAAAAGCATATTGTCTTTTTGGCCTTGAAAAAAAAAATCTCTGCAACGAGAAACACCCAAGAACGCCCCCATGTTGTGGGTATTTCATTTCATTTCACCAACAGGAAACATGTGACACTCCAGACTGCCCTGGAGTCACTGCTACAGGGAATCCTGCAGCTTCAGTCATTTGAATGCATGGACAGTTACTGCTCAAAGATAATTTGTAACACATTCTGTCTTATGGCCATGTGCTGCTATCGCCATGAGCACTGATGGTTCTCCAGGTGATAGAGAGCCCAAAATAGAAGGATCTCTGTCCCCTTGCCATAGCACACCTGATCTCATCCAGATACTTGCTGCACCACACATGTTCACTGGGCAGGAGGGCACTAATCAATGCCTGCAGTTACAGGGACCTTCTTTTTAACCTTTTGATCTCACTGGAGGCAGTCAATGATTTTAAATATTCCAGGCTTAGCCAGGATACTGACTTTTTTTCCCCTCATTCTGTACCTTGATATAACATAATTGCTCCCTGATAAGGACACTGTTTTGCTTGAAGACCTCTCTCTCCCCATCCCCACAAAATAAAATAAAGAAAATAGAATGAAAACAGCAAAAAAGAGAAAACCCAAACTAGTTCATTTCTCCTGTCATGACAGGAGTAAAAGGAGGAAGAAGATTACTGAGGAGTAAGCTTTGGAGGAGTAAGTCAAAGGCATCAAACTCTGCAGTGGAATTTTCTCTCCTTATCTGTCTTGTCAAGGCATCATATTTATCTCACCTTCTTCCTGCTCTTACTACCTGTGGTTATTACCTATATTCAGCAGAAGCCCATTTTAAAGTGACTAAGAAATGGTTTCTGTCTTCTAAAGGCAAAGAGTGTTCATAATACAACACTTGGTCTGGAGGAAAAATGCAGGGCTTATGGCAGTCAGTCCCCCTCAGAGTTCACAACTACAGAAGACATATCAATGTCTTGAAACAAGGTGACAGCTCCTGAAATCTTAGGTCAGTCAAAGCAGTGGCACTCAAGCCTTCACCCCAGCACCTCTGTGCATTTGATCAGTAGCTCTGTGACCCAGGTATGACCTAGGAGAAACAGATCTAGCCATGAGATTCCTGCATGCTAAATAGCAGGTAGAAGAGTATATTGTGAATTAAACACACAAAGGAGTTAGCAACGCATAAAATAAGTTCAAGTCAAGAATCTGGGTATTAAGGGCAACCAATTTCACGCCCTTAGTGCCTTCAGACATAAATTGTATCATGTCCTGCCAGCTGAATTTCTTTTGGCCTTCAAGTGAACACTCTCTTATGACTGCATCATTAATAGCATTAGTATCAAAGCAAAGGACGGGAAGTTATGGTTTGTGAGGAATTTAAACTAAGATTGGATTAGAGACCAAACTGGAACTTATTTCCTCCAGAGGACATGAGACCTTCTTTCTCTGTACTTCTGTAGTAAGCAGAGTTTTGAGATCTGGTCCAAGGACACATACATCTCCCAGGCATAACACTGACCAAGTAGGAACTGCTGAGGAGCCTAACTGACAAAGTGGACTCCTTCCTTTTGGAAAAAGTTCCATGCAAATCCTAATTGCATGAGCAGGTTTCACTCACCTAAGCAAAACAGAAAAAAACCTCTTTAGTCCCATTTCTCGACCTAAACTCGCTTAGCACATAAAGTGCATTAAGCAAGCTTGAGTAAGAAAAGGCTGAAAATTTTAGGGTCTTTCAGTACCAGTGGCAACAATCTCTCAAACAAAGTGAAAAATACAAAAGTGCACCCATTTAAAAGAGTGAGAAAAGTTTAAGATAGGAAACATATTTTTTGTTAACCTTCTGCAGTCTGTAGAAGTGGACAGGCACATCTTCCAACAAGCAGGATTCCTTAATGAACTTCAGCACTGCTTCCTTGGCAGTCAGGCCTTGCTGTTCTCGGTGCATCTCAGGGGCATGTTTCAAGATGTAGTCACTCCCCCTCTTTGCAATTATCTAAACCACAAGGGAAACAGACAAGTCAGCAACTCTTCGGTAATCCCCATGGGAGGTAGCTGTGATCAACAGTAAGGGCTAGACTGGAGCTGGAGGAGGTTCATATCTTCTCTCAAGAAGTTAGTTCAAGTTCTCCCCTACTTCCCTGCGGAAAAAGCATTTGAAGCAACCCAGATGATACCGATGTCTCCAGGCAGACTCCTGGATGGCAAAACCATAACAGACTGAGGCTATAGGGATTGTGTCCACTCTTTTTATTCTTAAGCTTTAAGGCTTATGGGAAGATAAAAAGATCATACTCTGGATGCCAACATGATCAGCAGCAACATCTCCAAATGCTATAGCAATGCAAGCTGGTTAGGGCTTTATTTTTAAGACCAGAAGAACATTAGGCTTACTTAGCATTCCCATCCTCAAAGGGGACAAAAACACTACCTCAAGATATTTCATACCCATCTGATACAGTTGACAGACACATGACTTCCCTAAGCAGCAAGAAATCCTGCACTGGACCTTTAACTCTTATCCTGTGAGCACCCACACCTGGCTGTGTGTGGTCTCTTTACAACACTACAGTGCAGCCCAGACTCCTCCTGCACCAGAGAGGTGCCTTCTAGGCTGGAAGCAGCAGTGAGAAACAAGTGGCATTTTGGCTGGTTTCCATTCATTAACTATTTTGAACATAAACTATTTATGAATACTTCTATTCATAAACTAAACCCCATCAGGTATCCTAGAACATCCTGCCAAGAGCAGTCTCTCCTAGCTTGAAATATCAAAACCTCATCAATCAGTTTCCACTTCTATTAACTTAAGCCCCCCACTTAATCAATCCTGTAACATCCCTGCCCTTCCCTGCACACCAGCTCCCATGGCCAGTCGTCCTCCCACAAGGAAGGCTGGGCTCTGTCAAGGGCGATGTTGACGCAATCAGCTGCGCAACGCGAGCACAAAGGGAAGCACCAGCTCCACAGCTCCAAGCCGAGCGGCACCGTCTCTCCTCCCTGGCACAAGGCTTGCGGCAGCCCTTGGCTAGATGATCTCAAGCACATGTTGGTGTCGTGGAGATCACGCACTGTCTCCCCACTGCAGCCTGGGGGCAGGGAGAGAAGCGTCCCCATTACTGCCAGATTCTGCTCTTTGTGAAGACAAATCACCCACATATTTGCTTAGGGCTGTGGCTGAGTGCAGGTGAGCTTGGCTCTGCCTCAGCATTTGCAATATTTGCCAGATGAGCAAGGCTCTGTGATAAGATTTCTAACTGCCCCATAAACAGTACACATCACACCCATCTTTTCCAGACCTTTGTAAGCTACCTAATGCCAGGCACTCGACAGCTAAGAAAGGCATGAGATGGTCTGGTGTGTGAGAGAAAAGAGCATTTCTGCATGGCAAAGCAGGCAGGCTAGGAGTCATGTAAGCGTCTGTGCCAGCCTTCCTTCCCTGACACAATCCACCTACTGCTCTGAACTTTCTCCCCGAACCACCTTGCAGCGGAGACTTGCAGGGGCATGGATCCAATCACCAGAGAATCCAGGCTTTTTGGCAGCTATCCCAAGGTCCCAGCTGCACTAACACCAGCTCTCTGAGCAGAGAGAGGAGCTCAAATACTAAGCTGGGTGGAAGGACAGTGTCTCTGGTTCCTGTGAAATATGCTTCACCAGCAGATGACATTGAGGGGTGACTACTGATCCACTGTCCGTAACAAACCTGGTTTCCCTCTCTATTTTCATGGTCACTGAAGTGCTTATAGAAAGTTTTCTTAGCCTTTGCACTACAAGAACAGTCTTGTAGTGAAGTTGAAGTTCTCAGAGACTACTTTTTTAAGCTTCTGATTCACAGTTAATTTGCCCTGCTTCAGTGACTAAACCAACTCTTGGCCTACTAAACTGTTCCCTGCTTTTGGGGGGCACACACCAACATGCACATGATTATAAACAAACACGAAAAAAAGATATTTCCAGGATATTATCTTTCTACAACAGGGCCCTAGATGAATGGCAAAGCAAGCACCAAAGACACTGTAAGGCAGTACTACCCCCCTGAGAATTTCTAAAGATCTCAGGCTGTGCAAATCTTTCTGATACACTACCACAAACACACAACTTTTTAAGTCACACAGATTTAAACAAGAACAGCTATGCTGTTAGAGTCATTCGACACCAACACATTTCCTTTCTGAGGAAGAACATGTATTATCCACCTCCCTCAGGAGGAACCCAGGAGGACTGGGCAGCTCCATTCAGTGAAGAGAGACAGGGATGCAGCTTTAGAGAATCAAGGCAAAGCTCTGCTCATCCTTTGCGACAGGAGCCCAGGGAGGTTGCATGGCCACAATTGGTATCACCTTTCCATAGGTCCGGCTGTCTACAGTAACTACTGACAGAGAGATTCCTCTCAAACTTACCCATTGTGGGAAATAAGCCTGAGGTTCAAAATATTTGCCAGCATGGACTTCCTCCTTGTAGTTGCCCAAGTCTGCCTGTAAGCTGTAGGCAGCCAGTAGGAAGTAGATCTCTTCTTTGTGGTTGCACCGAGACCTCAGCACCTGCTCCTTGAGATGGCAGTAGTAGAGTTGCCTTGCCACCTTGTCACTGCAAGATACAAAAACAGGTTTCCTTGAGCAAGGTGAAAAAGAAGGTCAGGCTCAGAAAAGGTCTCTCAAATTCATGCAAGAGAAGTAATTAAACTTTGATCTCCTGATGTGTGCTATTGTCACCATGATACCATTAGGCATGTTTAGAGAGTCCCAAGCCAAGATCAATGCATTCTCATTCCAGACTCTGAACAGACATGATAACCTCTGTCTGAAGGAGTAAAAGATCTAAGTAGTTAAGGCAGAGGGTAGATGAAAGATAATCATATCACACCTGTTCCTGACTACTATCAGACACTTTGTTTTTTTCTGGAAAGCCTGTAGCACTGTCAGGAGAATCAACCACTTTGAATCCGTCTTGCTTCTTACACACCTGCCTTTCTTTCCCCTCTAAAGCTGGCACTGCTTTTACACTTCACCTTGCCTTAGGCTCAAGGTGCTTTTCAGCTGCTAGTTCCTGCAAGGTAGATCAAAAGAGACAGGAGCCTTAGGGTTTTGTCACTTTCCTCAAGCCTCTAACCAGGGATAGCTTAATAACTTTAACTAGTGCCTGCCATTACTAAGGCACACAAGCCCCATTCCCACAAGGGAAGCAGGGCACCAACAGCATTGTATAGATGAAATGCTGCACACCAAAACCTCTTGCACTGGTGTGTATATGAAGTTTGAAGCATTTAGCCGTACCTAAATGTGTACAGCTTCAGAAACCTCTCCAATTAAATTGCATGGGCAAATGAGTACAAGGGGGTGCAGAATGCCTGGCTTTGCTGTCTTTGTATTGAAAGGCTAAACTAAACAAAAAACACCTAACAAAAACAGACTCCAGAAAACTCCCCTACATCCAAGAAACAGACCACGGAGGGAAAGAAAAAAAATGCAAAAAAAAACAATAAATTTTGTTCTAGATAATGACAAATGCCAAAATAATAAATAAAAATTATGCTTTATTTTAATCCAGCTGAATGCTTTCAGTTCTTAGCCTATTCCGGGGTCACAGTTACACCAGTAGCTCAGATGCAAACAAAGTCTGTCAGGTGTTCACTTTAACTCATCGTTCGCTCTGCATGGTGCGGAAAGAGGGATTGTGTTCGAAGTGCACTTCATATTCATGTGAACGGACCCCTCTTGCATGCAAAATCCTAACTTATGAAATCCTTTCTTTTGTCCGCTTCCGAAAGGTCATTCATTTTGAGGAGCAAGCCCCACAGAACTGCTCAGATACAAAAGAAAGAACCAAAAAGATTATAAAGTGTTCTAGAGCACAGGTAACTTTTTTTTTGTATATTTATTTCATGTTTGTCACACTGTAGGTGTAACCAAAAGATTGTTAATGATATTTCAATACTGTCACCATTCAACTTGTTCTCTAGACACAGGTAAGAAAGTGTTCAGAATTCTCCTAGGAATAACAAGGAGACTCCTGGCTGCAGTGAGATCATCTGAGATGACCCTAAAGAAATCAAGCTGCAATATTCATTTTGGGAGCCCGGGGAAGCAACAGCTAGAATCAAATACAAAAAGAGTAAGTAGAGATACAACAAACATGAAATTTCTGTCTGCCAAACCCAAAATATCCAGTAACTGCAACTTTCAAGTTACTTAGATGTAAAATTAAAAAAAAAAAAAAAAAAAAAAAAAAAGGCAGGTTCAAAACAATGACGATGTGCTGCAAAGAAAATAAAACCCTAAATAACTAGTTAAAAGAGACATGATTTGACTCCTGTTTTATTATTTTTCCCAAAGAATGTACTGGCAAAACCATCTGGCCAAGCGTACATAAACTTTTTGGGTCCTCACAAACAGAGAGATGAGCTCACCAAAATAAACATGATTTTTCCTGCTTTTAGGAACACAATGACTAATTTAGAACACAGGTAACAACTGCAGAAAGGAACTTACCTTATCACCCTTCCATTTTCAACATAGTATTGCACTCTGAAGAATGCCACAAAAGGTGGGCTAAATTTCTCTGTTCCCTAGAGGAGAGGCAGAAGACATATTAAAAAAACAAAACAAAACAAATCAGCACCTTCTTATTATCTTCTTGTAACATTCCCCTTCCCATGCTCATTCCCTGTATTATTTTCATTCTCCATGCTTAGCTCTTGTGCAGGGTTTAGGGGGATCTGATCATCTCCCATCAATGAAGCACCACAAAACACACAGATAGGTTGAGTGGCAAAACATCCTATGGAGAGCAGGAGAATTGAACTGGGAGGACGAGTAGATAAAAAGGAGCCTCAGTATAGTCTGGGGATGCCCAGCTTAGCTCAATATTACTTAGCTCGGCACCTGGTCACTCTGGAGGCACATTAATGCTGAACACAGCAAGTTTAATGTAACCTTCCTGAAAGCATCAGGCAAAGAAGTTCAGGCAGCACACCACATTTGCACTGCTGTACCATTTCCAGAACACACTACTGTTTTGCTCAGAAATCATATAACCACATTATACAACAAGGGACTCACGCACTGCTGCAAGGGTAACACATGCCGCCTTCACTGTCAGAGGCTGAGGTGTACCAGCGTGATACTATTTGTCTTTTTTTTTTTTTGGCAGTGCTACTGTTTAGTTATTCACAGTTTCCTACAGCCACAAACTGAAAGGAGACATTGATGCCTGTTTCATGTTTAAGATGTTTGCTAAAAGAAAGCCAGGCCCCTCCCTCATGTCTAGTAGGATGGTTCACGTCACAAAAGATCATTTTGCCTTTTGGGCTTCATTCATTTGGGCTCCATTTGGGCTTCCTTCAAATGGAAGACTGACTGACCTTCTCCTCTGCTGCAGTAATTAAGCAACAACCACGTAACTATTACTGTCTAAGTAAAATTATAGAAGATGCTATTTTAGCTACTTGTAACTTAGTGTATTAGCCATGCCCAGCAAGTCAAGTAACCTTGCTACTAAAGAACATTCTGCAGCCACATTCAAGAAACACTTTATGGATCTTATTTTAAAAGCTTCCACTTTATTGAACAAACCAAAACCAAAGCAGTATGTTCTGAAATTAAACATCTGTCTTACTTTGCTCATCTCTTTCTTCCATTCCTTTGAAAAGTATTTACTAAGCTTCTGCTCCAGGTCTATAAAAACATATTCATTATCTGAAAGACAGGAGGGAAAAGCATTTAATATTAAAAATTCTTATTCATAAAGTACTTAGAACATACCTGCTGTTTGCAAACAATGCATTCTGAAACAAAAGCTGAACTGCAGACCAGAGAAGGCAAAAAAGAGTGGGGACTTGGGCTGCAGCACGAACATTGGTTTGGATAGCATGAAAGGAAGCCCAGCTGCACCAAACTCACAGAGATGAGCTAGAATGAGAGAAGTGGAACTTTCCTACTGTAAAGTACAAATGAGTGAAAGTTTACACTTGTGTTTCTAATGCGCATGAAGGACTGGCGTGGGCTAGCATTAGAAGAGATATTCAAGTGTGCTGTGTCACATCAAAGTCATCTTCTCTAAACATCAAAGCTCCTTACAGGTGCAAACATGGCAAAAAAAAAACTTATTTTAGGTAAGCTTTTACAAAACAAACATACTAGCCGAACAACCCCCCACACATCACTTCCAATCCTTCCCCCTCAGGTAACAGAAATCAAACCTGGTGCTAGCCAGAATTGTTCCATGCACCATAACAACACAAAGCCTTGTGGAAAATAGTGGTAAAGAGGACACAGTGACCCTCCCCCACCTCAAAAAAAAAAAAAAAAAAGAAAACTTATTTATGGTCTTTCTTGCAGTGCACTAATCAAAGTTGTAACATTAATACAATTACATTTCTACTTGCTGCTTTGTTTGACACCTCACAGGTATGTAATACAGAACAGTATTTAACAGCACTGTTGAAAATATTGGACAGAAGCCCTGAATTTTAGTGAGGGGAGTGAAAGTGGGTGGCACACAATGAGATACAGAGGTTGCTTTGCTATTTAGACAAGGAGAGAGGCAGAGGTTCCAGCTTCGCAGATAGACTGCGTCTTGCATTTCCCTCCCCACTTGTGTGTGCCAGGCAGGGATATGCAGTTATCAGCCACCTTTACTTATTTAAGTCCATGAAGATCAGAAAATGCTACTTTGGAAAGTATTCTAGAATACCTGGCCAGGGAGATGAACAGGTTTGGCACCTCCCTCAGACTTGTCCTTGTCCCTTGTTCTAAGATGACAAGTGTCTCTCTACAAAGCTTTTCCTAAGAAGTAAATAAAGGTGTGTTTTGGGAAACAGCTGCGCTGCTATCAACAAGACTGGGACAATACAAGCACGACAGGTCCCTTTGTGGACTCAGCAGTCCCAGGTCAAGGTGCTCACTCTGTAACAGGCTGCTGCAGTCAGACCTTCACTGCTCCTCATGGCCAGTTACTGCTGCACAGAGGCCTTTCCGACTGGGTCGGATATGGTTGAAGTCTCACACAGGCTCTGTCGATACTACAGCTCTATATGATCTTGTGAAGAGGGTAGGAAACCTTCACCTTTGCAACAGGTTAGCAGGGTTATGTTCCCTTGTTGCTCAGGAAGAATCCCTTGGCCAGAGGCACTTAGGGAAGGTTGCGAGGAAAGACGGTGACTGCACGCTTGGTGATATTCTCCAAGTCATCCTGTTAACACACATACTAGGATAGGAGAGGTAAAACAGACAACAAACAAGTTCCAGAGTAGCAAAGAGATTAACTGCCCACACTCCACAGCCCCTATTAATTTCTGTGCGTATCAATTCAGTTGGAAAGGCGACCTTGGGAAGGCTTAGATGCCAAACATGAAGGTGAGGTCACGCGCACGGTGACTGAGGTGCCCATCACCACCACACGGATGCCAGGCAGCAGTAGGAGCCCGTCCTCATGCACCAGCTCTCCCTGGGGGCCCTGCTCCTCCCTCAGCGCAGACCAGCGTCCTGCCCCATCCTCCCTTCAGCGCAAGAATGTTCTGCTGCATTCCTTCTCTAATGAAGTTAATATTGCGGGAATGCCAGCCTGCCGTGTAAGCCGCAATCTACAAAAACAGAGAGGTATTTCCCTCCTCAGCAATATGTGGGAAGTAGGTTGTGGGTGGGTATGTTTGTTTTGTTTTCTTTAAACTGGATTAGTGGCGACTCTTAGAGATCTTTGTCTGATGCTGAGATTCTCTAATTTGAAAGCATTTTTCTCTTTACCAGAGATGAAGGCACTGAATTGTAGCACCCCAAAACAGCAATGTAAAGACCTATATAGAAATGCACGGACGGTCACTATTTTATAGGGAAGAAGGTGTCTAACCTGCAGATCCAAACAGGTCCAGATACTCAGCAGGTATGAACTGCCACAGGACCTCTGGTCTCAGCTGAATGACCAAAGCAGAAGCTGGCTTCAAAGCACATGTACATGCAAATATGTCCACAAGACCTACTGCACACTTCATACGCAGATCTCGTCTCAGAATTGGCAGCAAGCTTGCAAATGCATCACACCCACCTCTCCTGAAGGGCTCCCTCCTGAGTGTGTGTGCAGGTAATAGACCCGGCGTTAACACCCCACGCACTGCACTCCCAAGAAACCCACCTCTATAGCCAGCGCATTTGAGAAATGCAAAAATTGCTTTGCTGCTAGTAAGATTCCCTAGACAAATTGCAAAGGGTGCAATGTAAAAGTCTCATTCCAACTTAAGCAGTCAACACAAATGCGAATATTCAAGGACTTCTACTCTATAAAATCAACTTAGCACATTTACGTGCTTAAGCAAATGCAGAATGTGCACTGCTGCAAAAAATAAGGGGAGGTATCTCCAATCAGAATAAAATAGCACAGTTCCAATGAGTTATGTAAATTTGCTATGGGCATTATTTACAATGTAGGGAATACAGGAATGGAAAACACTGGTTGCAATAGATGGTCAAATAAGCTGCAAGTCATTGTTACTTTAAAAGCCTTTATATTAAGCAGTGCCTCTCCATTTTGTCTTTATGAAAGACTAGCTCTTGCAGAACCACTAAGCAACAGGGAATTCCAGTGATCTGCTTCCTTCATGTGCCCATTTTGGGCTACGAGTGCTAAGGAATTGCACGGAGCTAAGTTATACACTACTCCTACCACAAGGGAAAACTCTGTCCCAGTTGGCAGCCATGAACATCCTATTAACTCACTCGGTTGAGTCAAGTATATTTTAATATTACAACTATTCAGACAGCCTAGGAAATTAGAACTTAAATAAAACATGAATCAGTGCAAAGCCATATGTCTACATAGCATGCATTTACTGCTTTAAATAGAAGGAAAATATTGTCGCTGGCGATAGCACCTAATTTCTCCCTGATGCTGAAAAACCTCAAGAGCACCATCACTGCTGCTTGCCGAGAGGAGATGATGCCACTGTTCCAAGAACATCCATCCCAGAGAAAAGGAAAGACAGCATGACCAGAAGAGAAGGATGGTGGCATTAGGAGAGAGCTGAAGTAAAAAACAGGCAAAAGGCTGTGAGGCAAAAGTACCTCACAGCACCTATCACAGACTTCACCTGTTTAACTCTCTTGAATGCCAGCAGGTTTATTTTTGTTTATAGAACAAAGTGGGCTCTGTGCTCCTTTTGCAAGTGGAGATCCCTGAGCTTCCACATGCTGGTGACGTGCGTGGAGTCTGCTCCTACCACCTCTGCAGGACTACCTGATGCTCAACAGCAACGAATGAGGTGAAGAAGGTGCCTGACATAGTTCAACTGGGGTGGACAGAAGGTATATGGAGAAAAGAATGAAAGGAGGTAACAGAAAATTTAAGGCAGTGCAGCTATTATGAACTCTCACAGTCTGAAGATGGTAAAAAATCTTCAGGAATGAGTAGACCTTTATAAATATTATGTTGTTATCTTGCAGCTGGCAACACAGCATGCCCAGGCAAAACTCTCTGGGTCTCTGACAATGGAAAAATGGGATTCTTCTGCGCAAGAAAAGCTGCAGAACCATCCCCACCACTGCTCAGGCAGGAGCAAATGAACCCCTCATGGTCCTCAGAGCACCTGGATGGATGCTGGACTGATACTGATGGAGAAATAATCCACACCAGATACAGGAAAAAATGCCCTTCTAGGAATGATCATGCAAGTACTGCTACAAAGAATTAATGCATTTTTTGAACACCTGAATCCCTGCAATTCTCTCTAGCTGATGTGTGTCTGTACACATTTTCCTTATATTGCATTTTACACTTGTTGGGGGTAACCAAATCATTGTAACAGGGTCTAGCATATGGACACTTCTTCACAAAGGAGATACAGCTATCCAAGCAGATATTTGGAGGGAGGAGAAAGAGTTGGTGCCAGTAGAGATAGCGAAGAAGGACTGAGATTTACAAACCATATGAGGCTATTAGGGAGAAAGAGTTGGTGCCAGTAGAGATAACGAAGAAGGATTTACAAACCATATGAGGCTATTACAGGAGAAATTCTGTTGTCATCTGCCTTAAAAGACAGTGTGGCAAGATAGATACCTACAAAATAAAAATAATGGCTTGCATGTTCTACCCATGAACATCAGTACTAGAGGCTATGAACCACAGAAGAGTTAATTGCAAACACAGTGGTCTTGGTACAGCCAGCCACCAAGCTCTGCCAGGCACACATGTAAGCAGACTTGCAGACATGTCTCCATGGGCCTGGCAAAGTGAACAGCCAGAGCTGAAGTAACAGAAGGGGGATCCTTCGAGCAGAGGAGCTGAAGCAAAGGCGTCTGGTTGTATCAGAAAGCCAGCCTACAAAATTGGTAAGAGGACACAAGAAGACAGAGTGGTGGAGCGCAGGAGCTGCCAGCTTGCTCCCTCCCAGTCTAGGGCTTCCATCTGTTTGGGTTGAGCCGGATTTTCCCCAAGAAAGGAGAAGCTCAAAATTCAGGATCGCAGGAATCCAGGTTACAATAACAAAGGAGACCTGGCTGTTTTTTGTCTGCTGACAATCAGTTTTGCTTCAGAAGACTGAATTATGTCACTGCACGCACTTTCTGATAACAAGAGGGAAAGCTCCTGCAGGGCACAGATAAGACTGACCCTGCAGGAGAAGCCACAATACAAGACCCAGCTGCTGAAGCCCATGGAGCCAGGTTCAACCTGGGAGGGTCACAGGGTCTTTTCACTGAGCAAAGTACAAGCAAAAATGCTTTTAAGTAGTAACAGAACACACAGCATAGCCTGCTTGATGATCTGTGACAAAACCAGAAGAGCAACACATCTTGAGCTTCATGCCAGTGTGGCTTCCCACTAATGTACACTCCTTAATTTGCTTAATTTGCAAAGCGATTAGATTCCTCTTACAAATGCGAGCTCTCCTCTGATACTGTTGGCTGAGGTGCTTTTCATTTTGACAAAGAAAAAGTTGGAGGTGAAAAATTCTGTCCTCTCACCTTTCCTGTTATGTAAAATCCTGACGCTCACCCTCCACATTGGTAACAATCAGCAGTGAAGGAAAGCCTCAAATTCTTTTAGCCTTTAAGCAATCTTTGCTAGAAGAGCTGCCTCAGGATCTATAGTTCAGATCTCACAGCACTGCAATTTGCACATTTTTGCTGCTATTTTAATTTCTCCCCCCACCCTTACACAAAATTTGTAAGGATGCAAAAGAAACCTTATTTAGAAGGGCTTGAGAATAAAAGGGTCTTCTCATCTCAATGACATCAGTATTTAAATTTGCAGTAGTAAATACTGGAAAAGGAGGAAAGGAGAATAAAGGACAATACATCAGCATCCAATTACTAAGAATGGGCAGAGAGGTGCCACCACACAAGTGCACTCATCCACCCACTCATGTTTATACTCAACTCCCTCTTTTCTAAGAACATTAGTATGTCACACTGATTTGCTCCCTCCTTAAAAACATCATTTTACACTGCCCCTTGGTCAATACTAAGGCAAAGCACCAGGCAGACTGGACTTCGACCCACGGACTTAAGTTCTGAATTTCCCATGTAGTATTTCAAAACACTGTGTCCCCCTCCTCAACTTCAGTACCCTCAAGTCATTTCAGATTCCACTCCCCAGTGCTGTGTTCTTTACTTACGACTTTAGAAGTAACACATTAAGCCTCCAATCCTTTAAAATTTTTCTTCCTGTTCAGCTACTGGCAGTTTTGAATTCAAAGTGACAAATACATTGGCTAGCCACTTAGCTACAGCAGAGAGAGTACCCCACAAAGAGGCAGAATACAGTAACAAAGGAGGAGAACAAAAAGCCCCCCTTTCCCAACACGCCTGCCCACATAGCAAAGATCAAAGGAGCTCCAAGAAGGCTGTGCATAATCTACATACTCTGTGACCTTATTACAATCAAATTCCCCGCAGGCATGGCCAGTGTGTATATATGCACACACTGTAAATACACAAGCGGGTCCGTGGAAGTTTGCCAAGTCATTTGCTCTGTGCATTGAGTTTGCTTACTTTTAACAATGCTGAGGCCAAAGAAGTGAGGCTCTTTAATCTTCACTAAGTCACAAACTTGCTGAAAGAGCTCCTGTCCAGTGGCTTTGACCTGAAAGAAACAACCAATCCAACATTACAGAGGGCTCACACACCTGGATGGAACAATTCTCCCTCCATGTATTGATTCTTTGGCTACCAAATTAAAAACAAACAAACAAAAAAAAACCCACACAAACAAACAACAATAACAAACACATACAGAACGAGCTATGTTTTCAGTATTATTACTATCACAGAAGAATTATTAAAGTGTTATTCTCCCTCCTTTACATTGCAACATGGCTTGGCTCAGTAAGATTTGAACTTAAGGCTTCCTATCTATTGGCATCCTGTATAAGTAGAGCAGAGATCAGGCTGGGGCACTTCATGCAGAACCTACCAGGCTATTTTTAATGTCCTCTTTAAAGAGCACGTGTTTGTAACCACAAAATGAAAGCACTACTTTCATAAACAAATGCTTTCAGATGTGGAGAGAGAGAGGGAAGAAATGCCTTTTATTCAGGAGAACTACACTGAGCAGAAAACTTGTGGGGTACAGAGAAGGCTCCTCTGTAACGCAGAAGGAGCCATTTGGTCCCACACTGACATCTGGCCACAGAGCAATTAAACCCTAGTTTTCAGAAGCCATTGTGTATGGCCTATGAGCTCTTGCCTACTTCCATGCCACACTCAGACCTTGCAGCATCTTTACCCCTCAGGTAACCCCCAACCCAGTGCACACATTGGAGAAGCACCAGCAAACGATGCGAGTACATGCTATTGCAGGAGACCAAAGGCTAGGTGGCATCCAGACATTTGGAAGAACAGTGCCTGGTGAAACATGGGTTGTGGTGCTGCATTACAGCAACTGAATACCCTTTTCCAGCAGGGTTGTTGGAAGCAGAAGCTTTTTTAGCTAGGGCACGGCTCAGGCTAGCTGGATGGGCAGAAATTGATGTGTATTGGTTTTGGAAATTTCCCGAATAAACGTCCACCCGCTTACAACCTCATTTCCCTTTGCCTCATCGCACAACCTGAGGAGCAAAGACAAACAGATAAAGCAGGAGAAGAAAAATAAAAGACACTCCTTGCCCCATCGCTTAGAGGCACGTGAGAAAGGAATTCTGAGCAAGAGCAGGTGTAGAGTAACACAGACACAAACAGTCTCTGCTCAGCTCTGTGTGCCAAACTCTGGCTTTGAAGAAGGCTACAATCTTCTGAATGGTGCTGTCTCCGCTGGACAAAACGGGGCAGTAGCAGCTGTTGTGGAAGCAGCAGCAGCTGGAAGGAAACAGCCTTTCTGGGGGGAGAAAGTGCAGAGCTACCTCCACAGCAGCAAAGAAACAGAGCAGAAGCAGATTGCTCCACTTGCCCACAACTCATACCACCAACTTAATTCTTCCAGCCCTTTCAGTTCACACACGCTGCATACCTCAGAAACGGGCCGCGCTGCCCTCCCTGCCCCAGGCTCTACCTTATTCCTAGGAACTGGCACTTGGGAACAGGAAGTCAGGCAAAGACTCAGTTTTTTGCACTTGACAATGCACCCCTGGCCAGACACCCAGGATCACATCACTGGCAGCTTTTGGCGACCTCCACCAATGCACGTACACTGCACGCTCCTGCTTTCGCAGGTGGAAAGTTAGTGAATAGTTTTGATAAGAACCAAAACCTTAAGTGCTCAGTCTGACACTAGAAGTAGTATTTGCTCAGCTGTTAACTTGAAGGAAAAGTTAGACACAGGCCTATCTCCATTTTGGGGGGCAAGGAAGAGTTATGTATATCATGTTTTCTAGCTAAAAAAAAAAATCACTGAGAAAGATGACCTACTAGCAACAAAAATGACTATGTAAGTGCAGCAATCACTAGTTACACAGGATTGTATGTAGAAGCTATAGAATTAGATGCATTTTGCAAATGACACTTTGACACAAATGACATACTGCAGTAATATACCTAGTTCTATTGAACTGAACATGTAAAGACTTTGTGACATTTAACTTAGAAGCAAAGATTTAATCAGGCAGCAGGCAAGGGAGTCCTTATCCAATCCATTCTCATTTTGGCAATTCTGTACTAAGTTTTACTCCCAACTTTCCAGGCTGTGCAACATTGATTACGTTTGCAATCTCTGCTCCCTCCTTCTGTGTTCACCTCTGCCCAAAACCACCAACTCTTCCCTTTGCATTTATATTTTGTTTGGTTTCTTTGGTCTTTCTTCCCTCTGGGTACAGTTCTTGTATCAACCGCCATCTCAGATACTCCATGAATCATTCACTCAGCTCTGCTTAGGATCAGACTCAGGGCTTCTTTATACATTAAGTTTAGCCCAAAGTAAAACCAAGCATATGTTTACAGAAGGTACTGCTATTCCTTATGTGAAAATATTTATACATATTAATTACCTATTTTTTCTTGGTTCATATGTTTTAAAACCTCTGCTCCACTGCTCATAAATGAGAATATTTCAGACTTATGCCTGTCCCTCCCCAGCCTAACGGGCTTCACCATATTTCCCTTCCCAAGCTGCTGCTGTACTCCCCACTTCCTCTCATGAGGTTGGCAAGAAGCAATACCCTTTGTGACCAGTTTGGAGCTACCACAGCACAGATAGAGGGACTGGTTATACTACTTCACTCAGAGGTAACCAGTATAGATCTCATTCTTTTATTCAGTTGCTGCCACCAAAAATAATAATAATAAAAAAAATAAAAAAGAGATTCTTGTAAAAACAAGTTGATATTGATCAACAGGTTCAAAAGTACCAGGAAGTTTAAAGATAAGCCAAAACACTATATAAACTATAACGCTATATAGCTAGATATATAAAACTGGATATTAGAAAAATTCATCGTCCCCAGCAGAAGCCTCCCATTTCACTATACGGTCCTCAGGGTGGCTGGGAAGCTGCAGCACCCACTACTTCACTTAGAACAGCAGAGCTGTGAAGAGGTCAGGGCTGACAATTAGCACACAGTTTTCCTGCTCACTGTTCCCTCAACAAGCTAGTTAACAAGTTAAACAAGAGATATCTGACAGTGCGAAGGGATTTCAAAAAGGCTCCCAGTCTTCTCCCATCAACATTCATGTCTGACGAGCTTGAAATTAAATCCATTTTGAAGAACAGACCTCAGTCTAAACCTGATCACATAAAACATATAGGAAAAATCTTACCTAGAAGGATGGAATTTACGTGGTAGGGCTGGGGGTGTCAGGATTTACGTACATAAATCCTTTGCTTATCAAGGGCAAGAACTATACTTTACTGGAAGGATAGTGATTCTTACCCAGCTCGCTGAGCTGCAAGATTATTCGGTATTTGCATTCCACACCACAGAGGTTAAAGTGTTTTGAAAATCCCATGTAGTAGCATTATTGCTGGAATAGAGGCAAAAAGCATCATCTGTGGTTGTGTTAATTAAATTTGGATTCTAGTTCCCTTTCTAGAAAATTGCTTTGATGTTCCTTTAAAAAGATCTTTACAGCTGTGAGATCTCAATTTTTGTTTTTGTTTTGAAGGAGCAGTGGCATAAAGAAAGAAGTCTAATGAAAAGCTAGTTTTGGTGATTTGCCCAGTTGTAACAGTTCACATTTCACTCTTCATGCAGTTAGTACAGCACTATGTTTTGAGAACTCACTTTTGCAGTTAGACAGCTATTCTCTTGGACTTGGACAGCATGTGCATGTCCAAGTACATATTTTCCCATCTTTCTAGCTACTAAAACAAGTAGAAACAAGAGTGAAAAGGGAAAATACCTTTATAAAGGGCTGCTGACAGATGCAATGTTATAGATCCATTCATGGGAAGGGGGAAGGAAACACTCAAGGCACAAATACAAAGCTCTACACTGAGCTATAAAAGGACCCTGCAGGTCGCTGCTTTTTCACCACGCAGCCCTTCAGAAAGGCTGCAGGAAGGCAGGCAGAAGCGGCCTGAAGAGACTGGGCACATTCCTTCCATTCGCACCAGCCTCGTTAAGCTCAGCTCAGACTGCTTCCATGCTTATCAACCTGCTGCAGCCTGACACACTTCTAAGTAACTATTAAACATAGACCTGCTGGCCCAAGACCTTATAAACTGCACCCCACCCCACACACACACACACACGAGGTCCTTCCTCACTCCGAGGAGCGGGAACCTCCAGGCGTGGGCAGGAGCCTCTCCCTCTGACCCCTGCCTGCCGCTGCTCCCAGCTGTCCGGGAAATCTCCCTCTCTCCAAGATTCAAGGGCAGCTGCTGGTGGGAGCTCACAATTTTCTGCTGTAAGGCACAGGTTAGCTCAGAAAAGCTCAGCAAAGGGTCTCTGCCATCCCGATTCATTCTGATAATAACATATTGAAAGGACAGGGCAGAAACCAGAGACAGGATCTCTTCACTGGCTGTGCCTCAGCTACAGGGGGAGGCTGGTTCAAAACCACTGAACTTGGACAGACCCATAGATGTCACATCCTTTGGAAACAAAATTACGCTTGCAGTCACAGCAGATGCATGACACTGTACTCGAAACAGCAGCCAGGTACATGCATCAGGGCCAAACCAGAGGAACAAAACCAGAGAGTATTTCAGGTGTCTCCAGTTCGGTGACCACTTGACTCATGCCAGCCCGACCAGACAGCAATGGCTGACCCTGTTGGTGCCCCTAGCTGTCCCCCTTCCCTGCCTGCCCTCCCTTACATACCTGCTTCAGGGATGAGAAACTGCAGTTATTCAGGATTCACCATTGGGACTAAGCACTACTTAAATTCAACAAGGTGGAGCATGACCCAGCTGGTCATTTACGATGGCTCTCCCTGCTCAGGCACCTGCACAATGAGGCTACAGATCCAGGGAGGCAGCAGGGAGTAGAGACTGTATGAGTCCTGCCTGCGCTTCTGCGTGCGAAGTCAGCACCTTAAACAAGGCAGGGCAGGCACCCTTATCTGAGATCTTTAGCCTTTCCAATAAAAGCTATAAACAACTGAGATTTAATGTCAGTTGAAATGGACCATTACCCTTAACTGGGCACCTGCCTCCAAGAACTTAATTAAATCATCATTTTGTGTCTTGCACAAAAGATAGCAGACAGCAAAAATGAGTCTCCACATGGACTGGATTTGAACTGGTGATCTAAAAGCAGAACCCCAGATTTTGCAGCTAAAACTTGCTCTACCCAGTACTTGCGATGGTTTCTGTTGATAATGCCACATTTAAGCATAGTAGGTAGGCAAATTCCTGAACAGATTTTAAAGATTAGCATGCACACTTTCAAAAGCCATATTTCCAATCACATGCTTAAAATAACAGCTTACCTTATCTGGCTTTTCCCCATCCCACAATTAAACAACAACAACAACAAAAAGCAAAACCTCAGCAACCCACATATAGTGCATGCACACGCTCATAAGAGCACTAAACTTTCAGGCCAGCTTGTTATGTGAATTTGAAGCATACTCTGTTAAGTTCAGTACTTCATAAGCTTAAAGAGCAGTCAGTATTACACAAAGGGGCACTGCATTCTAGCAGTTACTGTGCCACTCTGGCAGCCAACTGGCAGCCTGGCTTTGCTATCACTTCTGCACACATAATTACATGTTTGAAGCTACAATCAAAGAAATGAAATGACTTAATTTACCTTTGGTTTGTGTGCATACAAATACTTAAAAAATAAGTCAAAGGCCACGCACCCTACTATGAAGTCTTTGAAGAGATCTACAAAGTATTAAATCCCAAAATAGCTAAAATGCCACAGCAAGCGGAGGTATGCTCTGTATTAGCCATGCCCACTAAATCTTAGGATCAAGGCGTTTCAGGTTCAATTTTAAAAACACTTGTTTGTTATTTGTTACAAAACCACTCAGAACAAAAAAGCAATAATTAAAAAAAAAAAAAGGGACCCTCCCCCATTCCAAAACATAACCACGAAGGACTTTAAAGAAACTCTGCAAGTGTTTTGAAACTGCTCAATTAGAAAATGGAGCACTAATTACACTAAGCTGGCTAATAGCCTTGTGGTCAGCAGACTGACATGATGCCTTTGAGAGAACAATAGAGGCTGGTGGAAAGCAGCCCTACCACAGCCCCAGCTATTCAGGCGCAGCTGTGGCACCGATGCCAAGACCTCGGCGAGAGCGTCGAATCACTCACCCCGACGGTTACGCTGAGCTGCTCTCTGTTGGGCAGAAAGACGCACATGCTCCGACACTCGTGCTGCATCTTGTTGGCCAGCAGCGTCCTGCTCATCGCGGGCAGCTCTTCATGCCCACGCCAGTGGGCCTGCGGGGAGCTCCTCTCTGCCAGGGGTCAGGCTCCCTTCATCCAACACACCTGTCAGAAAGGAGAGAGCTTCAGTGCCAAGCTCCTTGGACGAAGGCTGCTAGCATGGGTAGCAGCATGCAGCCCACATTAACGAGATGCTTTCCTCTTTGGGGAAAAAAAAGAAAAAGCAAGGGGAAATAGAAAAGACAAAATGGAAGAGTCTGAAAAGGCTACATACATAGAGTGATTGTTACAGGTTATCCCTGCACTAGTCAGCCAGCTTATTGATTACAGGCAGTCACGTTACCCCAGAGGTGGGGACACAAACCATATAAATGCCCGCAATGAATCCCTGTATAGGGCTGTCAGATGACACCTGCTCTGGGTTCCCATCCTCTGACTCACTCATTTTACAGAGCCACACTTAATGATTCTGACAAACTCACAGCGTAAACTAGGCAACATTTTAAACGGCCCAGGAATCACAGCAGAGAGCCATAAAACAATTAAATCTACTCAGAATACCAAACCAGAAAAGAGATTTCATGACACAAACAAGTAATAAAACAGATGACACAACAGACTATTTTCTGAAAAAGCATACAGGGATAGGGGCAGGGAGCAGCCCATTTTTTAGTGGGATATCTCATTCTTCTCACTCTATTCTCATGCTGAAAATAGACAGAATGTGTATGCTGATGAAGAAGACTCTGAATTTTATTTGAATCATCTTTCCTCTCCCCTCTTTCTCTGGGAAACCACTATGAGTCTATGCATAAACTCAAAGGAGAAAATTGTGCAAACTTGCAGGAGAGAAAAAGCTGAGCCACTGTGTCATAACTTTTGCAAGACAAACACTGCCAGCTTCTTCCTGGAAGTTGAGCCCAAGTGGCACCACTTTATGTTCTTCAGTTAAGTGTAAAAGCTGCTGAAATCGCAGATGAAAAAATGCAGCAGTCTGGAATATTACACAAATATCTTAGAGCTGAAGTTACAATAGTAACTACAAAAATAAGAGAGCAGAAATTCAATTCATTCCCAAATGCACAGTAGTCAATATCATCTTCACATTATAGTTAGGTTAAATACAATTTCCTCAGCAATTTATGACATTTATTTGCAGCCCTCTCCACCCCAGTGCTCTCTAGTTCAACAAAACATCCTAGGGCACCTGGCAGCTGCAGATGGAAGATGATGCATACGCACCACTTGGCTGGTTTATTTGTACAGCTCTAATTGACAAACTCCTTCACAGCAGCACACGAGGCAGCTCTATATATCAGCATGCTGACACACCAAGGGCTCAGAGACGACAGCCAGACCCAAATCCTTTTCCATAAGGCAGCTGACACTGTTACAGAGACATCAGGGTGTTTTAAGAAGCCTGAGCAACTCCGTGAAGCCATATGGCCAAAGCAAGTCCGCCCTGGGGAGGAAGGCTCTTTGAGGGAAGGGCAGGCAGAGACCTGAGCTAGCATGACACCAAGCAGTTACGGAGTCCAGAAAACGCAGAGCCAGGAAGGCTTCAGCAAGCTCGTCCGGCCCTTTTAAGTGCACCCCAAGCCAGGCCAAGCGGTAGATGCTCACAGCAGAAATGGCCATGGGAGCTCAAGGTACCACGGCTTTTCCAGCCGCCTGTTACCACCTCTGTGCCAGAGGTCATGCAGAACCTCCTGCAGACAGTACACGTGCTCTTGGTCCACCTTAGTGCCAGGTGAGCTTAGTCTCCCTGCTGAGGCTACGAGAGCAGTTCATCCCAGGCAGGCTCAAAACAGACACAGTGCTGCATGAGGGTTGCTCCAGGGCAAATCATACCACTGCAGAGATTTCAGATTTAAGGCATTTAGTACTGGGTCCCAAACCACCATATAGACCACACAGAGCATAGATACAACACAGAGTTCCGACTAACGGTTCAAGTGGGTTTGAAAAGCCTCACATTCGGCAGAACCATGACATTAACCTGTATGCTAGCAGCTCTTCACCAGCCCTTTACAGTAGGTACCTCCAACAGCGAGCACATTCCCACACCTCCCACAACAACTACCATCTCATGGGGAGGGAGCTGACCACAAAATCTGCAGGTATCTCACCAAGGGCTACCTCTCCCTCTGAGCACCTGAGGTTGCAGAGCTCCTTTCTGGAGGATTGGCCCCATCCTCAGTGCATGTTGCAAGGCTCCCCTTCTCTTGCCAACACGCTAGTATTATGCAAAGGATGGGTAGGAAGGGATATTATATAGTCCCCCTAGCAGAACGTATCTTGTCAGGGAAGGAAGTACAATAACAAGGGATTACTAAACCAAGCATTACAGACAGTCCTTCTCCCAGCTTTCAGTGGACTATTCCAGGTGGCTACCTTACTAAGGAAACGACAATGTTTCTGGCCTCTTCAGTGGAGTTGAAGAGGACAAAATGGAAGGTTGCTAAAAGAAGGCAGAAGGGAGCAATAAACCTCCTCTTCACCTGTCCTTGGCCCAGGGGAAACAATGTCACTACTGCCTCAATGCCTAAACCACTGCATGCTGTCTCTTGAAGAAATCAAGAAGTGTCTCTCAGAGGCCTGGTCTATGCCTCTGAGGTCAATCACAACACGTCAATTACTACTTCCTACCACGTACAAGATAGTCTGACACAACTTATTTATGCCAATAAAACACAGATGCCCTTGACTGGTGCAGCAGTGGAGGCGTGGGTGTCTCACATGTGCCCAGACAGCACCCGTGTCTCAGGACGGCTGCGTGTCCCTGCAAAGGCAGCCACGCGCCAGCCGCGCGGCACTCGCCCACAGCTCAACCCCGACCCCGAGCACGTTGGGAAGCAGCGTTATAACGTCATGCAGTGACTTTGCCTTGGAACTCCCGAAACAGGTTCGAGGATAGGAAGGGTCAAAAGCAGCAAGAAAGCACGTCATTTTGTACTAAACACACAGGACAAACACTGCAGAAGAAATATTCCCAAAAGAAAACTTTGCATCTAATTTACATTTATCTCAAGTTCGAGATGCCCTCGTAAGCATTCTGCTTCATAATATTTTCAGTCACAGAAAGCATTTTTAATCTTGTTCATAAATTAGAGAAGCCAGCACTTTCTTTCAAAAAAGAGGTTAAACAGGGACACTCAATAGTGCTTGCAGAATGTCACAAATTATACACACACAATCTCTATATCATATATGTGTGTGTCTATATATATATATATATATGCACATATATATATATATATATAAACACACATTATTTGAAGGGTTTCAAACTTTATATAAAGTTGCTTTGACATTTAAATTCACTCTGTCCATGAAGGGAGGGAAGAATAGAGTGGAAACATTCTGGCATGCAAAATGGGAAAAGGAAGACAAAGCACAATTCAGGGAAGAAAAAAAAAAAAAAAAAAAAAAACACAAAACACCACAACCACCCACCACCCTCCTTCAATTCTGTGCTCAAATATTACTTTTTTTTAACTTCAAATATAAGTAAAGATCTGTAAGTGTTATTTTGCAAATACAAAAGTTGTTCATTCACTTCATTCATCGCACTGGCATATACAATATTACCAAATTAACCATGTTTTTTCCAAGTTATTTAAATACAGCTTCACTTATAGGCAAAAATACCAAAAATACAAACAAATCACATTTAATGCATTACAGTTATCAAAATGAGTGAGTCACTAGAGGGCTTCTCTCCGTCCCCCCGGCTCCAAATTAAAAAAAAATAATTTTTAGTCTAGAATTCTGGGATGTTTTTAAAAAAGGAGATTGCTCTGAATTATAAGCAAGGAAAAAAAGGCACATTTGACTTCCCAGAAAATATCAGTGAAAGCTACTACCAGATGAAATATTAAGAGAAAATCTCTCGCTTATCCTCTCTAATCAATATAATTATATTGATGAGTCCTCTTAGATTCTAGGTCACACACTATTAACAGCCATACATAAATAACAGATGTCTACAAAATGACCCGAGACCCACAGGTCACTGTTGTTATGGTCAGCTGATGTCATATGCTGCATGAAATTTATGGATAACAAAGACTTCAGATTATGAACTCAGGCCTTCCAGCATAAGGAGGTGCATCTTTACTGTCATACTGCTGCAGTAGCTGCCACACATTCTCATTCGCAAGAGGAGATGCAGTCTAACAAATATATTCCTACAGTTTATGGCACAGTTCAGAAAAGATGACTAAGGAAACAACCTTAGCAACGTGCAAACACACAGCTCTGTGGACAGCTCAAGAAATTGAAATTCAACTCCTCACAACCTCTATAAAATAAAGCTCCTGGAAAGTTTGCTTTGTCCATTTCAATTTTTAAGAGAACAACTGTGGATTGTGAGAAAAAGGAAGTGAAAAAGAATGGGGAGAAGGTGTTACTGTTTTTCTTTTTTAAAACAAATGGGCCCTTCGACCCTGCAACAGCAAGTAAGAGGTTAAAGCAGCAATGTCCTTAATCTTAAAGGGGAGGTCAAACACAAGCTTAGATCAGCTTTCTCTTCTTTAGAGGTATGTTAGAATGTGATAAAATGTAATGAATCATTAACTTGCTAGCATTGATGTTTACACTTTTTTTTTGTTTAAGTTGTGAGCCAAGAATAACTGCCCAATGAAAACAAGTGGCCAGAAGGAATGCTCTTACTTAAATATACACAATTTCAGACTGCCCATATGCCATTCTTTTGTTTACCACTGATTCCAACCTCTTAACCTCAATTAAACCCTAAAAGCTCCTGCAAATGCACTGCAGATGATTTAATAAAAGCTGAAGTCAATCATCTTCCTCTGGGACACTCTATATTTGTTTGTCTTTCTAAATATTATCACTTCATGCTTTAGCTCCTGGAGAAGTGCATTTTGAGATGTAGTGGCTTGGTCAAAGGTCCCTGCAGTTATCAGTGAAATAGTCAAAGATGCTATTTATTTGCATGCTTCTGGTATCAGTCAGGTGTCTCATTAGTGGCCAGAGTGATAATACAGTTTATTTAGCACTGTTTATTTTATTTCATCTAAACACATGTGCACCAGAGCTTTGGAAAATATGTCATTAACTTCAAGACTCCTCTATTTAAGCATCTCAAACATTGTCATAAAAGCTAATTAAGCAAAAAGCTAGTCTTCTCTCTCCATGGACTCACACGCTGCTTCCTAGAATCTGAACAGAAACACAGCATTTCTTTGGTAAAAGCAAGGATTGCTTAAATTTGCCTCAGCAAGCAGCATAAGAAAAACTGAGACTTCCAAGCAGAAAAAGATGCTAGAATACCTACCTACAGGATTGCTTGGACAGCTTCCTCCTTGCCAGTCATTTCAGAGTTACAAAACATTTGCACTCCCTTTGTGCACAAGTTATTGGTCAAACAGCCAGTACGACTGATGTAATAATTTTCCAACTTTCCTTAGAGATAATAGGTTACTACACTTCGCAGGTAAATATGAAACCTGGCTCTTCTTTTCCCAAAATAACTGCCACCTCAAACAAGCCTCTACTTAGCCACTCATCAGTTAGAGGAAGTAACACTACTCTCCTCATACACTGCAGCCTCAGGTTCTCCACTTCTACCTGTTTTAAAGAACTAGCTCATGCATATGAGCTAATTTGATACCAACTAAAACAGTTCCTGCAGACAGTGGTTACCAGTGAGGTTGGTTGCAGATGTGCCTTTATCTTCCTGCTAAATTCAGTTCTCTTGTGCTCCATATTCTTCACCTTTGCAAAAGGACTTGGGCTAACCTGATCTTGCAGAGAGCCAGTTCAGGGAGCTAACCTAGCAAGACACTACTCCTACTACAGCACAATTTTCTTTCAGGGTAATTTCCTGAATGAGCACACTGCTGAGTTATGTAAATGCCAGCCTCCGTCTGAGAGAAGGGGCAGGGAAGCTAAGGAAGCTGCCAAGAGGAGGCTCAACAATATTGCTAAGCCCAAGAGCAGCAATCCTTGTCTCTCCAGGTGCTGCTCTGCCCCATGGACTTCCTCCACAGCTCTCAGCCCCAGCCAATACTGGGCAACTCCAGGAGATTAACTGCAGGATGCTAGCAGGCAAGCCAACTGAACCCCGCCATAGCCAGCATAGCACGATGGTATGGAAAGGACTTGCCCCTTGCTGGACTTCGGGCCACACCATGACTAGCCCATCTGAAAGCGGGCCTCACTCAAACAATATTTGTGTACAAGTTGCACTACAAGTGCAGCTACATTTTATATTAGTCCAGCACCCACTGTAAGTGGGTCCTAATCCTGATTTCAGCCTCTTGGTACTGCCACAACCTCATCTACAGGGGTTAAGGCAAACAGAGGAAAGACCAGTGGCATACCAACTCAAAGAAGCAGAATGGAACAAAACCCTCCCACTTTTAAGTTTGCTTACTTTCAAGAGCAAACAAAAAATAAACACAAGTAATTCTGTGTATCTTAAACCATAATCTGGAGAAGTACTTTGCAAAGTTAACTACAGCAGAATGTCTTGGAAAAGCTGATTTTGCTACAGGTGACACACAAAAAAAAGTGAACACCAAGAATCTCCTGAAGAAAGCTTACCAGATTGGTCCATTTAACATCCCAAGCAAAACCAGTAAATTTTAGCCTGAAGAGGCATTACAGAGTCCTGTCAAGAAGTATCCTGAACTGTTAAGACTATTCTGGACAAGCTGGAGCCAACTAGATCCTTAGTCTGCAGTTTCACAATCAGCTTAAGCAGCTCTAATCAAGCCAGCTGTGCAACAAGACAGCTCGAGGAACCATCTGGAAGCAAACCTGTAATTTGGAGACAGTCTACTTCTAGGTTGCCTTGTTTACACGGATCAGGAAACACAGCCTTAAAAACTGGAACTAACTTACATCACCTACATATTTACCATCTCAGAGACATACTGTAAGACACCAGTGCTATCTGCAAAGGAGAGGAATACAGGGCCTGGACAGGCAAAAACATACAGATGGTATGTATCCATCTTTCTCAGAATCATGAACTTCAGACTGTACACACCTTTGACCAGTCTCAGAGGTGATTAAAATTTCTGTGGAAGCACAAAAGGAAATAAAATTTCTGTTTCAGCAGCAGAAAGTGAGATCCCAGAATGGGTGCAACTTGGTTAGCCACAGGACAGACGTGACACTGACAAATACAAAAGGCTTTCAAGTCCACAGATGTGGAAGAGGCAACAGCAGGTAAACTTTTCTATCTATTACTAGCATCTGTTAGAACTTAGTACGCCTTTTGCAGGGAGATGTGGGCCTGTTTTCCCCTTTCTTCTGGGATTTTCAAAAGGAGCAATGGAGCTGGGGAGTCCTAGCAGACTTAGTCCTCACCTAGCATCTTTTAGGACAGCTGGGAGAATTATTCAACATTGCTCTTAGATACCAACCAATATTTTTTTTTCTGCCTGTACAAACAGCACTCTGATGACACTGAGCTTTAACAATAGAAAGGAAAATGCTTTGTTGTGAGTCTTCATTGCAAGATTAGACACAGCTCTTAGGCATGACTGCCCACACTCCGCCCACGTGCTGCAAAGTCTCCCAGCCTCAAGGCAAGCAGTGCCTTTGGCTAACAACGCATACTAGGACATGGGGTGCACTTAGGGTTAGTAACTCCTCTGCTTTGCATGCTGCCTCCCACAACAAGGCTAGCATGTTAAGAAGGAATAATTCTCCCCACATTCCCTGGACTCTGGTTCCTAACCTGGGATCATGCTGTCACGCTACTTGATGTGAAGCCCTAGACCTTCTACTCAAGAGATCAGAGAGCTTTCCGAGACAGTGATAACGTAGTGCTTTCTAGCAGTCAAGTAAAAAGGCATGCATTTTGGGACACTCGTCAGATTGTGCTGCTGGAAACGAGGCTGCAAGGAGAGAGGAAAGGCTTGGCATAGCATGGAGCAGCAGAGGACACAGCCTGGGGGTACCTGGAAGCGCAACAGCAGGGCAGCAAGAGCGAGGAGGTTGGACGGGCAGGACTGCACAGGGTTGCTGTTCTGCTTCCACGCAGCTCTCCTTCTGGGCGAGGAACAGCTCCTCAGCGGTTTAGTGCCCATGAGGAGCAAAGTGTGAATCACTTGTGCTTAATCCTTCCCTGAAACTAAAACTAAATTCAGGAATCATTTGAGAGAAACACACAACAAGCATTAAAGCCCCCAACAAAAAAGGGATGAATTAAGATCTGACAGTGTCCATTAGGTTTTACCCATCATTTGGAAATGAGTGGCTTTGCATTTTTGTGTACAAAAATGCAGTCTTTTGAAATATATTTTTTCATCAAAAACATGCAAAACTTAGCAATGTATATGTCTGAAAAAATATCCAAACAACGAAGCCTGCAGCGATAACATGCACCTCCTCTTCCAGCATGAGGCTGAAGCGCAGCGGATCAAGTAACCCCATCTTCTCAATAAGTGACAAAAGTAGCATTACACCCAGTGTGCCAAACTACCAACATCAAGTATTTCACCTTAATGAATTTATTTATTTCTATATAATCTATAACTGGACTCCTTTTACCAATTAACAATCATTACAGGACTTCTTCAGACTTCATAAACCAAACACATGAATTGAATTTTAGAGTTTAGAAACAATTGAAAATAATGACTGACTTAAGCAATTGCAGAAGCATAAGACGCACGCATGAGACAGTGTGCAAAGACGCTTCAAAGTTCATTACACGGTGCAAAAGTAGCTGCAAAGAAAGTCTGATCATAAATGCAAAGCTGCTGTTTATCAGCTGGATGGAGCATGGATGGAGAATCACAGCAAGGCCTCTAAAGCAGGGGAGAACAAGGCTTCATTCCCTCCAAGCGCAGGAAAAGCACTCTCAAGAGACAGGCATCTTTCCACAGCATGCAAACTGGAAATGGATGAGATGCCATCACCCAAAAGTCTATGGGCTAATTCTCTGACTGGAAGCATATTCTTTTTTTCAAGTCTACCAAGTCTATAAAGAATATTTCTCCCAGACAAGTCTATTCTACTCTTGGCTTGAACAAAACAGCTGAGACACACTCTTCTACAAGACTGATTTTGTAGAAGTTGCTACACTGTGGTGACAATCAGATCTAAAAATCAAATACTTTTGCATTTGAGCTGAGCCAGACTGAATTGGAAGAGACCACCAAACCACCTGAAGTATTCTGCAGAGCTGTCAAAAAATGTGTGGGTGCATTAATCTTCATTTCTACCCTAAGCAATGTCTGGAATTGCGAGATGAATAAGAACAGCATGTTTTTAATCAGTTTACCACATCCAGAACTCTTTTTGAGCAAGAATATAACAAGTCAAAACATTCTAGTTAAGAGAAAATCTGCTGGTGTTTTTAAAGCATTTCAATCACAGTTTAAATAATCAGACCAACTATTCAGATTCTGCATCAGTCTCTTTCCCTTTCTTTTTCTCCCTGAAGAGAAGTACTGAGAGTCTTAAATCAATATTCTTATCTGCCCTGAATTTATTCATGTTTCAGAAAGAATAGATACATAACACAGCCTGGAACACATTTGCTTTCATTACAAGTGTGAAATCACCAGTCTGCCAAAACCCTGACAAAATTAACAAACAACAGTATTTAAGATTAGATGCAACTTAATACAATCCATAGTACTGCTAGAAAGTAGCTTTAGCAAAGGATGGTGAAGTAGAAAGACAAAGCTCAAAACAAAACCATAAAACATATAAAACTAACTAAAACAAGCAGTTGTAGAAAGAACCGTCTCTTCTTTTGGTGCTGATGTTGAATTTTGTAAAAACAAGAATGAGACAACAGAAAAGGATAAACTAAGTTTAAGAAAAGGGCTGAGGGGAGAAAAAAAAAGTGATCACTACCACTCAGAGGACTTTTTTGGGGCTGAGTCTTCAGTTTGTCCATATACAGTTTTTAACTACAATAGTAAGAATTAAGGTATTGCTGCTAAATAATACTAAGATAATCAAGAAGGAGCATAGTAGCACAGGAATTTCTGCAAAAAAGAACTGTAACCCTGGAGCACATTAAACATGCAAGTAATTTCCATTATCTTGAATTAGTCTAGCAGTAGGGCACCTACTTTATTACAATAGTTAATTGATATGGAATTAATCACTGGATTCATACACTTTTTTATTTCCTAACACTTCAGGTAAAAGTGTTGTAGCTTCAGAGAAGGATCAGCCCCTGCCTGCTATCAAAAATCTTTCTTAACATCAAAGATTAAAATTACAGCAGAAAAAAAAAAAAACATGTAAATGCAACCTTAAACTTTTTTTTTTTTAAAGAAAAACCGTTATACAAATTTGTTGATTACTGGTACATAACTAAATCTGTTTTTATATAAACAGCATAAACAGCAACAACAAAAAACCTTAAAACCCTGTCCAAAGAACATGGGCAGAAAGTTTGGTAAGCGACAGGAAAGAATCGTTACAACTCATGTTCCTTAATAGCATTTTGTAGATTTACTTTTTTTTTTTTTTAAAAAAAAAAAAAAAAAAAAAACAAGTCCCCCGGGGAAAAAAAAACCCTTCAGAATTCTGTTTTCTTTTGGTTTGACATTCCTCATCTGAAGTCAAAATGCTGGCTACTACACAAATTCTTAATACCACCAGTGCTGAAAACAGAACATTCTGATTAAATGAAGAGTGAGGACAACGTATTCTGCTGTTACTCCAGTTTTCTAGGAACAAAATAAAAGAAAAAACTTCAAAAAGTTTCATTTTGAACATTTCTCCCCAAATTGCCAATGCTAGAAATAAACACTAATTTTATTTCGATAAAGTCTTAAAAGGTAAGCATTCCTTATGCTTTTGAAATATTTATTATCACCATAGTCCACTGAAGATGGGACAAGGTTCAAGTGGTACCTTATAGTTTCATGGTGTGCTGGAAAAACACAGATGCTCAGTGTAAATGGCCACCTGAGAGATAATCTGAAGAGTCTGTCATTGCAGAGCAGTAGAAGAGTATTTATCAATGAAGGGGGTGAAGATTTCTCAGTATAAACAGCATAGGAAGTGCAGACCCTTTTGATATAAGTAAGTGCCAAGAAATAATTAAAAAGAGGAGAAAATCAAATACAGAGACTTCTGACATCTCCTTCTCCCGTTGTACGTGTCTTGGAATGCTCGTCTCCTTCTCCCATCCTGTTTTGGGCTAGCAGATAAAAGACTGCCACAGCATCCACCTCAAAGCACCCAGAACAGCCCCCATGGGTGCTTCCCCCGTTGCTCCTAATGCTACCCGAGACAAAACATGGCAGTAGACGAGGTCTCCATGCTCGGCTACTTACCCTGCACCGTGCGCGCTCCTCAGCCCTTGGAGCCCAGGCGCCTGCCCCCGCGGTTTAAGGGCAACACCGCAGGACCAGAGCTCGTTGCAGCCAGCAGTGGCACCCGCCCACACCAGCGACTGCCCGTGGCATCCGCACACAAGGAGGTGGCAAAACAAGCAAACAAGCATCCACGGGGACCTGTCCGGGAGCCATGCCCCCTTCTTCCCACCTGAGTGCCAGGGAAGATCGGGGAAGCCCGAGTGCCTTGGGGCAGGCCAGGAGCTGCCCTAGTAATGCAGAAACAGTGATGGGTTAGGACGGCAAAGCCTGGGAACACACCACGTAGCCCGGTGATGCACGGTGAAACAGCGAGACTAGCTGATGGGGGATGGCTTTGAGGGCTCAAGTTGTTGCCACAGCTTCAAAATACTTCAAAATCGCTACTACTTCAACAGCAAAACTAATCAATAACAAAATAAAACTAGAAATTACTGTTAGAGTCTAGCTGCAACTCAAGTTTGAACTGGCCAGTCTCTTTTTGACCAAGTTGTAAACCTATATTTTGCAGTCAGCAAACTTATATTTACACCGACATGAACACACACGAATTTCACGTAGTTCATCTTCCAAGAGACTTTCCAACTGCTTTCATGTTTGCAGTGCTCGGGGCTCATTTATTCATCCCTGCTGGGGCGGCAGGACCAGCTGCAACCTTTTTCACCCTCACCAACAACAACCTGAGCCAGATCGCAGACCTCTCAGTGGCCAGGGCACTGTCTGCTACGATGAGCCCACCTGAGAAGCCCCTGCGAGCCACACCATTACGTAAGAACCTGAACAGAACTAAATGGTTTAAACGAGAAATAAAACAAATAATAATAATAAACTGAAAGCACAGCAGAATTGCACATGGTTTTAAGAACTTCGGACTAACGACCGAACAGGGGGGCAGACCAAAACCTCCTTCAGGGCACTGTCTGCTACGATGAGCCCACCTGAGAAGCCCCTGCGAGCCACACCATTACGTAAGAACCTGAACAGAACTAAATGGTTTAAACGAGAAATAAAACAAATAATAATAATAAACTGAAAGCACAGCAGAATTGCACATGGTTTTAAGAACTTCGGACTAACGACCGAACAGGGGGGCAGACCAAAACCTCCTTGTCTTGATAAGGGGAACCGCCGGCAAC
>NW_010589307.1:24000-44558 GCF_000705375.1 Tinamus guttatus | reverse complement strand
TACCACATTGCATATAGTACCTTATATGCAATATATATTTTATCTTTCATCCGAAAGAATCCTAAAGTGCTTCCTTAATAAGATTTTTTTTTCATTTGCTATAGAAATAGAGACCCTCCCAGGTAGCAAGAGAGCAGCTGTTCAACAGTTGTCTTTCTTTAGCTCTGCAAACCTTTGGAAACCAAATGAGGAATCTGATAGGGAGAATGGACTCATAAATCAAGTTTGGCTTAGGACACAAAAACTATAAATAACTGTTACCTTTGGCAGGATCTCTGTGAGACAGTGTTTACTAAGATGGTAGTTAGCTTCATTTTACTTGTAAACCAAAACAGAGAAATCGACCCTTTCAGTAGCACCAAATCATTTAATACCTTTATAGGCTCATGATTTTATCCTAACTGACGGAATTTCCAGAGTCTCTTCTTGCTTTGTATTTCTATTAGAGATCCAAGTTCCTAGTCAAGTCCCAACCTATATATGCTACACACGTATATACAGGTGATCCTCTGGAGATCACAGGTAATGATTGCCTGGTTGCTGGTCATGAGAAGTTTAGCTGGATTACCTCTGATAGGATCCATTCAGTATATATTTACTATATGGGTACTCAGACCAGTCAGCCTCTGTAACTCAACAAGCACAAAGTACCTAAGCCTTTGGTGTAAGTTCTTTCTGGAGTCACTTCTCCATACTGCATCAGATAAAGCTTAATAGATCTATAACAGATCTTCTGCATTTGTGTCTGTGCATGATTAATACAGTAATGAACTATTAATTCTCTTCCCAGGGTTTCTCAGTTAGCACAGTTTTTTGTTTGTTTGTTTGTTTTTTCCTTCTGAGCTTTGATAACAACAATAAAATAATCAACAGAATTAAATGTCCTCTGCATGGCAAATACATGCTTCACATTGTTGTTGTCCGCTTAATAAAAATCTTTCCCGCTTTCTGTTCCATGCATCTAACTTTTCCTCTCTCAGTGTCGAGGACATCAAAAACCATCCTACCAAACCCATAGTCCCCAAAGGAGTAGCAGCCCCAGCAGTACTTGTATCCACAGATGATGTATTTTATGGGGGTTTTACTCCTGATTTTTTTTGTTCTTGAAGGTATCAGTTTATTTTTACTCTGTTTGATGTTACTTTCTCTAGCATTGTTCTCTTGCTTTTCCCTTTTCCTTTCTGATTTACTTAAATACTTTTAATCCAAAAATATTGTCTTTATGTAAAGTATGCTAACTTTCATTGGGAAAAAAAAAAGAAAACACTAGATGATGGGTAGGTTTCAGTTACAAAAACCAACTGACTTTTGAAACATTTGGAACAATACTCCGCCATTAAGCTTTTTTTTTCCTGATGTCAAGTACATTGTTTTTTTTTTTTCACCTACATTTCTGTGTTATTTCCTAGATCAAATAATCAAAGAGCCTGCAATTACGAACTATGGGAGTATTATTAAAGAGTACTCGTACGAGGAGACATTCTTTACAAAATCGCTGAGGATTTTTTGTGTCAAAAGCTTTACTGTTTCCGTCCCTGTTTTCTTTTTACGCATTCCCTCCAATCCACCCCTCAGCAAAAGGGGGGATGTGGAGGACAGGGCATGTGGGCTGATGCAGCCCGCAGAGCGCCTTGTGCCTCGCACAAAGGAGGGCTGGTGTTTCTGGAGGGGGAGTAGGGAGGGGGCCTGCAGTGCATGGGGAGGTAAACGTGCCTGCGAGCAGCTCCACAAGCTCCAAAACCCACACACAAGAAACAATTGTGTGAAGAGGGGCCATTGCTCGCAAGTGCCCCAGGCTTTCAGATTCACCTACCTTTGCAAGCAGTGTGCCAGAGGAGAAAACACCACAGAAAGTGAGGAGAAAGCCAATGAGGATACAATACTTTAAGGGAAGAGTGTAAATATCCCTAGATACTGTGTTATTCTGCTCCCTAAATCAGAAATTAGTATGGAAGGGGGGAAAAAAGACTACATTTAGCCTGAGCATTTGCTGTTGGCCTAAAGTGATTGCAATAAGATGATTTGAATTACACTGAATATGAATTTAGCCTGATGTATGAAATCCACTTCTACCATTATCACTGTTAACCTAAGCCTATTCACAGATAATCACAGTCAAATGCTTTAGCTTATCTGTTTTTCTCTACTGTCTGTTTAGTAAATGTATAAGTTATGTATTAATGCTGGTAGGCTGTGTCAAAGCACAAGTAGTTTTGGAACTGGGCAGCAGGAGAAGAATATAATATCACAGCAAACGGTCTGTGAAATCTATAAACAGAGGGTTGTACAAATAATAATTAAAAGTCAGCTATTTTCTAGTAAATTAAGATTGTACAGTGAAATAATTTGATTTACAACAATGTCAGTGCAAATGTAGCCACTTTAAGTAAAGCATGTCTCAAATCTTGGGGTTGCTTGAGGCAAAGCAGTTCCAAACATGAAGAAAAGGCATTGCCTGTACCTTTATGACTTAAAACCTATTGGAATTCACATAAAACTACCTTTTCCTTTATTCTGAATTCTCCTATGCTTTGACCTGTCCTGCACAGATGAATTCCATAAATATTCTCTCCTCTTTCTTTGGGATAAAATTACTAAGGTGTATAGGTCCCATCCAGTTCCTTCCTCCTCATATTACCTGTTCACTGCGCAAGGGATTCAAATGAATTCCCAGCTCCTGGGGAAAGTCAAGAAAGGTCACCAGGAAGAGAATTATATCGAATCTGCCCATGCAGGAGGTGACACTAGGAAAGATGCTATTTAAGCAGAGACAAAAATGCCATAAATACGGGGTGTGTTTCACCCAGAGGGCATCCTTTGAAGTAAATCAGTAAAAGAGGCAACTAAGCCTCTTTCTTCTTTCACATCCATACCCAGTTGGGTAGGATGCACCAGGGTGCAGTGAATCAGGCCTCACTCTTACCCCTGAATGTAGGGGACTGGGGTAAACTTGCTCCACAAGATCCACAGAGCCTCCCTCCTGTTTTTCCTCCACCCCAGCTGCAGGGCTCTGCCTCTCTCCATCACCAATGACACCTTTCAGGTCAGAGTCTCGCTTGCCTATAATAACAACTCCTGCATATTTGTGATTTTGTCTTGGCTCTGGAGAGAATAATGTGTCCCTTAGTGCTTTAATGAAACATTTTACTTGGAAATGAATGTTTCAACCTATAATTCCTAAAGAAGGAAAACTGACTTGTTCCTAAAGAAAATCAGAGCTGATTTGGAAGCTTTCATCAAGACATATAACCAGATTTCACCAAACTACGAATGTTTAGGGGCTGCCTGCAGGTGTTAAAATTATCTGCTGCAAATTTTCTCCTTAAAGAGTTTCAGAATTGAAAGCCATTTCATCACCTTATAAACATTTCATCAAGTTAGGAAAACAAGTGAGGTATCTCATAAATATAAGAGGTCTTGAACATTCAAAACCCCTTGTAAATAAAGAATGTGGCCATGAAACGGTATCCTCTGTAGGATTGGTTTCTGTCCTTTAGAAAGGACATTACTGCAAGTCAGGCAAGTAGAAGGTAAAAGCTGGAGATGAAGGGTGGGAAATGGGGAAAAGCCTGAGGTAATAAAAAGTGTACACACAAGTGTTACTAATCTGCAGTGACGGCAAACAAGTCTTGCCGTCTTCAGTTTTGAATAAATCATGCTATCTTTAATACCGACGTTATCTTCTTTTTGTCCTCATAGATTAAGTGAAGATGAGAAACCTAAGTCATAACATAAACCAGGTTCACTATGAATTGTTTTTAAAATGAATTTAAATACTTTTAAAAGTAAGAAGGGTTCTCTAATTCTTTGTATATGTCACTTATGTCTCATAAAGTCCTTTACTGGTACTAATTATTATTTATCTTCTAGATCAAAGTTAAGTTTTTTTTTGTTTGTTTTGTTTGTTTGTTTGTTTTTAGCGTGTGTATAAGAAGGTGTCTACAGCTTCTTGGAAAAAATCCCGTAAAGAAACTGAATGATTAGTCCTGCTTTTTAAAATAGCTGATTCAATTTCTTCCATTGAAATGGCAAAGAAAATATTCATCTCCAGCAGGTAATGCAATTTTTAGCAATATCCCTTCCTATCACCTGTGGCAAAGCTGGGTACTAGCAGAAAGACACCCTACTTGGATGGAATTGAGTTGCTTGGGGGTCACAATCTAATTTTAATGTAACGCAGTGGGCTCTGAACACTGCCCCAAATGTAACACCTGCCTGAGATAAGTAAGTGAACAAGCTGCTCAAAGAGGTCATCTTCAGTGAAGGTGAGAGCACATTCAGCCAGGTACTCAGGCTGTGGGCCACCCCTTCCCAGACACTGAAAAATGTTAGAGCAAGGCGCATATACACATAATGTGCCCCACCTCCACATTTTTTCACTTGTTTGATTTGGTGTTAGGCAACAAATACTTTTTTTTTCCATCAGTTTTTGAATTGAAAGCATTATAAAGAAGGTAGAAATGGATATTAATTTCCAATTATGAAACATATGCCAGTAGTATAAATCTGTAAACACAGGCTTTTGATTTGCAACTTTTCAGAAATAAAAATAAGTAGGTTAGGTATTTTCAATAAAATACCTTTGTCACCTCCTCAATCATATGCCAAGTGTGAGACAACCACAGTTCTTGAACTAGCACAGGTATAGTACTTTCAGATGGCTACTACATTTTTGTGTGATCATTATTTGAAATGGTATGTTCTCTATGATCAGTTCATGAGGTGAACTATGGTTTGCTATTTACTCTCCCCTCTGTGCTCTACCTTTTGAAACAGAAAATAGTCTTTCCAAAATAATTTGGATTCAATCCAAGCATTTTACTAAATGCATGAATATATATGTGCATGCATCCTGTGTCTCAGTAGAGTAGGGGAGCTCCCTTGATGTCAGTGTATGGGGTGTGCCCATGATAACAGTTGCCCTTTGGTGTTGCCCACAAATCACATGAGACTAGGAGTGTTGTGACATGCCAAGGAGGCAAACAGCACAGCTTACTGCTGAGCATGTCACCGCCAAATGATCCAAGCATTGCTCCTGGGTGGCAAGGGGGCAAATTCCTGCCTCCTGTGTTTAGCCACCTGATTTATAGTTTGGTTTCAGCTTACATCTAAGCTGATCTAGCCAAAAGGAATGCTCTGCTCCTCTTCCGTTCTCCATGGTGTACTTCTGTTGCTTCTTTGGTGTGCAGTCTACAGCTGCAGAGTGAGTTGGTCCATTTGCCTACCCAGCAGGAGACTAATCTTGTGAAAAAAAAGAACTATTTTTCTCCCTGTGAGTCAACTGAATTAGAGCACCTTACTTCAAGATAACTACCCAGCAGAGTATGAGGAGGGATGGGGCAGAGACCCTGCAGTTAGAGGCGTTAAGGTGGCAACTTAACTTTTCTGCAGAAATATATGGTTAAGTTATTGGCACATAGCCCACTGAAAGAAAAGGCTTGAATTGCTGGGCAATTGCATGCTAGCTTCATCTGATGTGAAGTGGGAGGATGGGAGTGGCGTAGCTGAAGTTGTGTAAGGCTGCTTATATTTGTAACAGAATTGAAAGAGATGCTACTTGAGAGTGGTGATTCTCAAACTTTTCATATCATGCCTCTTCTTTTCTGGAAGAATTTGGGAGTTCCACCTATACCTCCTTTCCCCAGCTCATTCCTTTTCTTCTTCTGAAAGTGGCACACAACCCCATTTGAGAAGGAAACCAAGAATCCTACCTCTAACTGTGTCTGGAAGGCCTCTCTCCCTTCTGTGACTATATAGGTTGCCTAGCCTAAAATTAGACAGCATAAATGGCACTCACTAGTCCAGATTGTTATTAATATGTACACACCTACCTTCAATGAAGTGAATTAATTTGATCAGATAAATAAGACATCGGTTTTGTGGATCTGGCCCTTCTTGGTTAGTTGTGGGTAGGATTAGAGAGGGGGTTGAATAATAAAGCCTGAATCGAAGAAGATATGCTGACCCATAGGTACATTTGGTAAGACCTGGAGGTGTAGACAGCACTTGCAAGGACTCTGTTTAGGGACCTCACTACTGAGCCCGAATACTTGGATTGAAAGAGTTCCTCCTGCATGGGACACATGTCCTCAGGGGGACAGCTGGATCCCTTACAGAAACTGGCAGTAACTCTGTGCCGATGCTATTTTACCAAAGGTTAACAAGACTATCATCACTGCAGGTGCTCAGGCAAAGTGCAATCTACTCTCTGATGGCATACAAGGTAAATGGCTTCAGCCAACCTGTATTAACCTTCTCATATGTTAGGATAAACTGGTGAGTGAAGTCAAACATACAGTAAAGTACCGAACAAAAGGCTATGTCAAAATGTATTTGCATTTACTCAGTAGCCCAGGAATGAGAACTATGATGGTTGTGGTGATGAGCCTGAGGAATGTTATGTTATTGAGGGCTCTTTGCTGTGTCACACATTCCTGTATTTTGCAGTCACATTAGTATCTTAAGGAATTAGCCCCAGGAAAGCCCAGAGTTTATTTCAGGTGCATAACCTCTGTTTTCTGGTCTTTTGGTCAGCAGTGGGAAACAATCACAGCAATTGCAGAAAAGATCAACAGGCTAGATAAGAAGTTGTTATCTTCCAGATGGCAGCTTATGAAAACGAAGAAGAAGGCTGCTTCTGTCAGGTGAAGACTAAGAAAGACAAAGAAATTTAACTCCGTTCCAAAAATGTTAACCATATTGTTCACGCTCAGCAGTAAGAGCGCCTGTGGATGCTGTGAGATTAACCCTGTGACCTCGACAAGAGTTTAGCCCAGCCTGTCAAAAGCATTATACTTGAAGGCAGTAATCGTTCTTTATTAGAAGAACAGTTACTTGCCTTGGTTTCTGCTGCGTACCTATGGACTGCATTTTGGCTGCAGCACCACCTTTAGGAAACCATGTGCAGTTTAATTATTAACAGCAGCAGAATTGTAAGGGTTGTACATAGCCACTGCATGCTTGAGGCTGGTTTGGTGGACTCCTGAAAAAGTAGTTGTTAAGAGGGGAGTAGTAATCTGTAAGTTACTTACTAGAATGTAAATGTTTTTAATAAGGGAATTTGGGAGAGTTTCTGATTATATTTTCAAAATATTTTATATTTACTTCACTTAAGAAGAAATTTTTAGAATAGCTATGCTTTTCTGTATATATGGCCATCAATTTTAGATCAGGCTGTTCATAAATCTTCCAAAAGTCACTGGTCTGAAGACAGAAGCACTGAAGTTGATGCAGGCTCAGTTCAGACACCTGCTTTTAGGGAGCAATAATAGCTCCTATAACTCAAAAAAGCAAGTAAGCATTTGGGCCCACAAGCTCTTCATTAGGGCACAGAGACTCTTATGTTTGCAGAGAACCACCAGCTGATCCTGGATCCTCAGCTCCCATAGTTTAGTTGATCTGTGGTAGATCTGCCAAATCTTCTAATAAAAAGCACCGTTCCAGACTTGTGGGTTTTTTCTGCATCTCTGGTTACAAGTTCTCTGAAAGATAAAGTGTGAAGCGGTTAGTGTCTCATTCAGCATACAGATCCAGTGTAGCATCACTCTGTGATGGTCTAAACCCCCTCTCCTTACCTTACCACAGCATTAGGAATAGATATGCACTGTACACTTGTAAGCAAGAATATAGCAGGTATAGGCAATAGGATATATGCACTGTAGTAATAAACACCAATTAATAGCATTTTAAAATAAAAATTATTTATTTAATATTGTCGGTTTATATGGAAATACCTGCAGAAACCTTACAGACATACCACACGCAGTTTCTTACAAACATCTGGAGCCTTATTGCATCCATTTACTTAACTTTTAGTCCAGCTGTTCCCACATACTGTGTGCATGCTGGGAGTTATATGGTCAGGAATGCTTCTCTGCCTTACAGTTGTAATGTATGAAAAAGAAAGACAAAGGACGGTATTTTTACCCATCGGGAACGCTATGACTGTTACCATTTGTAAAGCAATCTGGAAGTACAAACTTCTAGTTGTTGACTCCTTATACCCTAGCAGAAGCTAAACTAGAAGTTTTCCTTTCCCAGTCTCCATGCCTGATACTTAGAAGTGCTTCACTTATCCCTGTGTTTACTTTGGCAGAGATGCTATCACCTGCTTTTTGCAATCAATGGATTCTCCCAGCACCATCCTAATAGAGTGGCAGTCTCCCTTGGGGCTAGTGAGCATCTCTCTCCTAGCCTTACAGGACAAAAAGCTGCACAGCAAAGCCATTCAGCTCAGGGCACAGGCATTACACCATGGGGGGAGGTGCAGAGTTTTTAATGCATGAAGTCACTGCCATTCACAGAGAACTAATGAAAACACTGTCCTTAGCTATGTTTAAAATCCCTTGGATGCCTCTCTGTGTGCGTGCACACTGAGGGACAGATGAATGATACTGTGAGGTCTTTGATACCTTTTTCAATGAGGCTAATTGTCTCTGCACAATTTTTGGACAAGGCTCCAATAATGATGTTTGGTTGCTGCGCAGGATTAGCATGTTTAGCAATAGGACAAGGAGAAAAAGGGAGAGATGGCATCCAGTGCCTAGGTGATGGGCCTGGCTCAGTGACATGCATTTGAATGAGACATGCCTATTTAACCCTAGAATCATTTTTTTTCTAGCTAATCATGGAATGTGCATGACATTTGTTATTACTGACTTTATAAAGCACCCATTCATGCTATTAGAACTGCTAAGCTCTTCCCACTGAAAGTAGTGAGGGCTTTGTATAACCCTAAGGAAAAGAAGATTGGATCGTACTAGAGCAGGTCAGGAAGTTTCCCCAACAGCTTAATTTTTGGGAACTGAATAGTTGAAGCAGAAGCTATCTGCTTAAGCAGACAGCAGAATTGCAGCATTCCTACTACAATTTTGATGGGGACACATGGGCAGACTTCAGGTCATATGCCTTATATTCATTTTCTATTCCACATTTTAAGGTCATTTTTAAGGGTTGAATTTAAGAGTTTATTTTTGAATTTCTTGCCTTTCAACCATGTGTTTCTTTGTTGTTTCTTTCTTTTTTTTTATCCACAGAACAAAATAATTCAAATTTCATCTTTTCATCTTGTCAGAAATACTACATAATCTTGAAATCACCTTATTTCATGGCAGATGCTCTAGGAAGCATGAAGAGGAATCTCAGCTCTGTCCCCCTTGAAATCAAAGAGGGTTCTGACTTCTGCATCCATGAACTTCATGTCCCACCTTTGTCACTGACACTGATATATGACAAAAATACTAGATTTTTTGCACATCAATTTTGCACTGGGTAAAAATGTCACAGCTGTGCTTGAGTTGCCTGCCTCCCAGAAGTACCACAGGAAATGTTCAAGATCATTTGACAAAGTCAGGAGGCCTGAAGATGTGGATGGATACATGCTGAGAAACATGCACCCAAATGTTAGGCATTTAAACTCAGAGATGTCTGTATGCATCTTCAGACCCACTATGTATCTTTGAAACACTAGGCCAAAAAATAATAGAGCAAAATGCCAGTATTAAAGTTGTGTGCAGTCTGCAAATAGGTATAGAACTAGGGTGCTTTTGGTTCTCAGGCAGGAGTTTTCACTGTGTTAACCGGAGCTGCATACTGGTGTGCCGTTGCAAAACCGAAGTGTGCTGTAACGATTGTTCTGAACATTGCATACCTCCGCCAATTTCTTGTCCAGCAGCAAAATTAAGCTTGGAGAACAAATATATTTCTGTTGGTTCTTAATCAATCTGGCATGTTATTGCAGGGGTCTGATGGTGAGATTTTCATTAAGCCCAAGTTGATGTTAAGGAATTGATTAGTCTGATGTATTCTATTTCTGTATTTTATGTAACTGAATTTAAAAAGTCAACTAATAAATGGACTTTAAGAAGTAAGATCAACATAGCCTTTTGTTTTTGAAACTGATGGCAAACCTCCAGTTCATCTCTCAGTATTCACTACGTGTACCCAGCAAAGCTTTAGGGACAAGAATAATGTATTTTTAATATTGACACATCATTAAGTCTACAGCAAGTCTTGGCTCCCTGCAGCCAAAGTCTCCAATCAATATCAAGCCTAATCTCTTGAAGACGCAATGCTGCAGACTTGGTTGAATTATGAAAGGTGATGGGTAAGAATCCAGCTGTGCCCATGGTTAGGGTACAGGCCTGAGAGGACATTTCCTTTCTGTTGGTGTACTGGTGTATTGGCTCTCCAATATTCGAATAATAGAAATAAAAAATATTCTGAAAAAAAATATTTTAAAAAGCCTCTAAAAATCTGACTGTCTCCCCAAGGTCCCTGTGGGGGCACATGGGTGAGGAAATCAGCCTAACGTACTGGGAGCAGCACCCGGGTCCTGCCCACCTCAGAGCTCCGGCCTGGCCTCAGCCAGAGGCCTGGTGGTGGTGGTAACAGCCAAGGGGGAGAGCCCTTGAAATACTCTAGCAAAGGTGCAGGGCCGAGCGTGGCAGCCCTAGTGGGAGTCACACAGCCCACCCTTTGAAGTCAGAGAACAGTTTCCAAGTGCCATTTGTGCCGGGCGCTTAGTTTGCATACATGACATTACATCACCCAACAAAGCGGCCTTCAGCCCTGGGTGCACAATAGTGTGGGGTTGGCCAGGCTCAATAGGGGGTTAATAGTTGCCCTGGGAACGCCACATTCCAGCATCAGCTGCTAATGCGCAAAGCACGCTGCTCAGGGCTGGCCCCAGCGGAGCATGGGAAAATTCTTGCATACTTTATGAGACAGAAACAAACCTACTTTCAACAGAACAACAGTGAGGCATAATCCTCCCCTTCACCACCCTGCCTTCACCCGCCCCTCTGAAAACAAAATGCTCCGGACCTTTGTTTGAGAGCTCGGAGGTTGATACTTACGGGTACGTTGCCAGTAAAATAAAGCAAAAAGTATGTTCTGATCCAATATAGAATTTTCCATGTCTCAGGAGATGAATGGGCTGAATGTTGAATGTCCTAAGTTTAATTTTGTACAGTCTTTTTAGGGCAGTGCATCCAGGCAGTCTTGGCCTGGCCTTCCTGCAGAAGGTTAACACCTGGGACAAGTGGAGAAACAGCTGACCTTACATCATGAAACAACGGTCTGTCTTTCTCAATCCTTCTTTCTTTCTTTTTCTGTGCTGGCAGCTTACCACTCTAAATAATACCACCACAGAATTACACTGCTGCCCCCAGAGCCCCTATTCATGCTGAAGCAGCCTGCTTATTTAATGCAAAGTTGTATTTCTAGATAGAACTGCGGAACTTTTTTGAGAAAAAGAAGTAAATAAATAAAACAAGACCAAAAAAGATGAAATGGCACTGAGGACAACTTCTCCCTGCAAGCTTTACTAAATAAGTAGGAGAACATGTGTGTGTATGCATGCCTGGATTTCTCACCTTCCCCATCTTACGGGTAGAGACGGCTTTAGCAGAGGCAAAACTGGTTTTTCTTTGCTTATGAAGAGGCCAAATACCAGCTTTACCAAGTACATAAATCAAGACACAACCATCATGTTTCTGTAACATGCTGATGTATTGGAAGGATCAGTGGTGATCTTCCTTGCCAGTGTATTAGCAGGTCCAATTTTAATACTGTTCATGTCCATCTAATTAAAACAAAGTGTTCACGTGGAGCATAGCTACTTGTGTTTCTTCTTCTACGCAGAAAAAAAATCAAGCCTCACCTGTATTATGTGCACCATGAGGAGCCCTGAGGCCCTGCCAACTTCTTTGGTGTTTCCAGAGAAAAATAATTGCCAACTTGTTTCCACTGCTTGCATTCCTTAACAGATACTTCTAGGAAGTATCTAGGAAGTCCTAGAGCCCCCTCTGTGTTTGTTACAGAAATCTGCTTCTTTAGGATAGATTACTGGTGTGTGTTTCCATAGCTGTTGGCCCCTGAGATTGCAGTTTCAATCTGCCTCTGACAGCTGACAGTGATTCTCAGATGCTGCAACTCAGTGACTAAGGTGAAACATGATATTAATGGCAGTGAGGACCACAGGACAAATTGCTCCTACTAGTGACTACTAGAAATGGATTTGGAGACAGGCCTTTGTCTGACAGTAATATAAGGCATATTGAGGAGTATTGTTCCTAAAACCGTTTTTTGTTTGTTTGTTTGTTTTTTAATGGCTAGTGCTACAATAGTATGTGGAAAAGACTTAAAGGACCATCGTGAGTACCAAATCTCTCCATCTCTCCATCCCATCTGTGCTGTGCTGCTGCTATAGCTGCATGCTGCACACAAGACTCTTTTAACTAAAGATTTGAGGGAACATTTGCTTTAGTCTCCTCTGTTTGTTTACTTGTAAACAGGATATTATGCATTGTCAGTTCTTCTGTTTTCTCCCCTGCTGTCTTGTTCTGGGGACTCTTTATATCTCACTTTCACACAGCATCTGAAGAAAGAAATTACTGTGTCATGTGCCTGCAAAACTGTTAATGCTAATGAGACAGCTGGATAGTAGATATAGTACTTCCTGCTACTTTAAAATTATTTTTCTTCTTAGTTTTTATGTGGCTGTATGTTTGGTGATCCTTTATAAACTTTTAGAATAATTTTTGATCCATAATGGCATTTGTTTTGCTCAAGGAATTTCATTAATATAGACAGAGCCTTACAAAGGATTTCAGGTCAGAATTTTGTTATCATTAGCACTGGCTTTGTGTGCTGCTAAATCACCAAGGGAAACAAATTTCATCTGGATCAGAAACTGGCACATGACTGCTTGCTATCAAGTTAGCCAGAGTTATACTGGCAGTGAAGGCTCAAGTATACGTGATTAGGCATTAACCTGGACAGTGTGAAGGTAGCTGTTGTCACTTATTCACTTATTGATCAGAAGAATTACTTTTGTAGAATGAGAATGCAGCATTTTTGACCTACTGGGATCTGTAAAGCTGGATTTACTATATCATCTAATTATGATCTGGATTCTTCTTGCCTCCGTGAATAACCTCAGACACATAATAAGCCTTTTCATCTCAAGTTCAGCAGTTTTAAACCATGTTGATCATGACTGAATCCTCCTATTGTTCCTCTCCTTCTGATACTTCTCTTCATCCAGTTGCTCCTCAAATGAGTTGTTACACATCTTCATAGGCTGCTTTCCCATGAAGGCCAGGTTCCTCAGCTGTGAGACAGGCACAGAGCAAGCCTGGTTGTTTTCAGCAATACACAGACATGTGTCTTCCTAAAACACGTTTAGAAGCAATCCAGTAATATTTACACTGTACTGAATTTGAATTAACAGTACCCAGCATCTCTGTCTCGTGTTCCCCATTTTGTCTGATTCTTTTCCCACTGGTGAAGGCAGACCCAAGTATATGCTGCTGTTTTTACAGCACTCCTTAAAGGAGAAGGCCAAGTAGGCCAGGGTGAGCTTGCTTCCAGGACTCTCCATATCTAAGTACCCTCAGTTTTCAAGGGCATGGCTTCAAGGATTCATCTTGTCCAAAGTGCTGGCAGAGAGCAAATTCTCCAGCCACCAGCCTGGCTCCCCATCCACCAAAAGTGCATCATCACCAGCACCTGAGCCACAACCAGCAAAAAAGCGCACTGTGTCTTCCAACAAAATATGTTTGCCTTAAGCCAGTGGAATGCCTGGTGATGACTGCTGGAATGTGATTGTCATGCAAAAGTAGCTCCTAAGCCAGACATACTGAATAACATGTTTGCTCCATTAGACTCCTTCCTGATGAGTATGTCCTCCTGCAAACAGTTTTTCCCAGTGACTGCGAAGCCACATCACAATTTTCAGCTGGAGGTTTTGCTTCACCAAAGGGAGAGACTGAGTATAACCTCGGGGACAACAAGGGAAGTTGAGACCAGGAAGAGACGGAGGGAATGGTGCTTGACTGAAGTTGGGCTTGGGGAAGGAGAGGAAAAGCTGTTTATTTAAATGTTTGTTTAATTGTATATGTTTTCTTTTTTTTCTCAATACGTAGTCATTGAAAGCTTGTATAAATTAGCAATAAATAAAATGAAGTGTCTGCGTTGAGACTGTTTTGCCCACGACAGCCCACCACTCAGCTTTTTATTTTTTTGCTTCTTTTCACCCCTTTTTGAAGATACTCTTTGCAGATATTCTTCTGGATATTGCTCTGCTGACACCAGAGGAAGAGTATCCACAGACTCACCAGCTTTTTCTATCATTTCTTACATTTTATCACATCACCTACATTTAATCTATATTCTGCCTGATCTGGTCAGCTTATCCTTGTGTGAGGCCAGACTTCAAGCTAACAAAAGATAAAGTCATAGCAGAAGTCCCATGAGAACACCTGGATATGCTCAACAAAAGTGGGTTACTTCTTAGTGCTAATGTTATGAACCTGGGCTGCTAAGACAAAAAACAAGGTGACTGAGAGCACTTGAGGCTTTTTTTTTTTTTGTGACTGACAAGCTAATGAAGTCAGGAAGGAATCACAGCATGAGGCTTTTGCTGAACTGAGACATATCATTTAAATAATAAAACTGTATCAGATACAAACAGGAAGAAATTGGTTTTTAATATACTGTTTGACTCTTCTCATCTCTTCTTGCATTACTCCCAGTCAGTTACAGTATGTTAGACTCATGCACACCTTAAGAAACAGCATTTTGCTCCTTCTGCTCCCAAATATTTTGTTAGTTTTACTGCACACATGCTTTTGTGTTGAAACATATTATTTATTTCCCATTTTAATCTATCTGCTTGTCACTTTAATGGCGGCTTACTACCATTCAGGATTCAGGAGCTGGAAAGAACAATGTAGATGATGCAAAATGCACCTCGGTCTCCTCACTGTCTAGCTGGACAGAATCTCTATATTGCACTGTCATTGTTCACATAGAGGCATTGAAACAACAAGGAGGAGAGTATTTGAATAAGGGTCAAACAATGAATTACACTAATATGCAGAAGGTCAGTCCAAGGCCTGTATATTAATCACATACCAGTTGAGATGTAGTTTGACATCTGCTGGAGATCTAAATAGCACATAAACTTTGCACTGGCTTTTACATCTGATGAAGGGTTTCCTCCTCATAACCTCTGTTCTTGAAAAGTCCAGATCCTTCCTTATGCAATGCTGTAGGTTCTCACTGCCCAGCCAATATGGTAGGTGCCCAGCTCTGGCTGGATTTACACTGAAAGGCAGAAAAAGAAGAGGAGAAATGCTGAGTCCAATAGTAGGATCTGCTAAAAGATATGAGCAGCCTGAGGGTAATGAGACTCAAGAGAGCCAAGAAAACTCCTAGGGAGTGGTAGAGCTGAACTAACAAAATTCTTTCCCATGCGCATACCTAATACTTAAAATAATAAAAACACCTTTGGGGGACTACCGAGGCATGGGAAAACCAAACAATATCAGCTCTGGATTTACTTTAGTCAGTAGCAAGGAATATCAGAGACCCTTCTACGTGAACTGGAGGCTTAAGTGTTGCAAAATTCCAGACAGTGCGATAAAGATAGACTTTTATTTATCAAGAAGGTATGTGTTTGTGCAAAGTGCACAATAATGTTGGATTTACGGTTACTAACGGACTGTAATGATATTTCTCCTAGACTGGTTGGGATTGCCTCAGTTGCACAACCCTTCATCTGGCTGCAGAGTCCCCTACCCAACTACCACACTGATGTGGTAGCAAGCTCTTGCAGTAACATTTCCAGTAACCTGACTTCCACTCCCACCATTTCACCATTATGGTATTAGCTTGTGATAAATATTCCATCCAAACAGTCATGCCACCATAAAAGCTTTTTCTACTTCAGAATTGCTGTGCCTTTTTTCCTTTTCTTTTTCTTTGTATTTTCATGAATAATGTAGGATATTGTCTATCAAGGTCATAAAAATAATAGTGAGAAAAAGATGGTGCCACCCTGGATGTAAATCATCATGGGGATCATGATGTAATTAGTTATCTTTCAAACTCCCTTTCCTGGGCTTATGATATAATCAAAGAGCCTGGCCTTGATCATCCCTCCCTGGTACAACGTAACTATACCTGTTGTGACTTGTTTGGTAAACATCAGTGCAGCACAATGCAAATCTGAAAATCATAGACCCTATTTGCCATTGTATTCTTCAGTGGAAACAAGGCATATAAGTCACCAGAGAAGTTGGCAGAGCCCTTGGGAAGAGCTTTTTTACTTCTCTCAAGATCTCTGTAATGTAAAGGTTGGAAATGCCTAAGGAAGCTTGAGATTACAGTGCAAGCTGAACCTTTAGCAAAAGTGATGAAGAAAGCCTAGCCTGCTTTTTTCTTGTCCTTCGCTCTGGAAGAATAGCATCCCTAACATTTATTTTTGCAATAGCGCTTTTTTTTTATATCTCAAAGATTTACTCTTTTCCTCTTCATAGGGTACTTCTCCCTTCTTCCCTCATATGATATGAGGTCACGGATAAGATTTATTTTACTTGGCTTTTTTAAAAATTAAGCATTTAGTCTGTGCCACTTGTGTGTTTTATTTTTTAATCAATGAAGATAAAAAGCCTCCTCCAAAGGGCAACTGATCCCATCCTAAAAGTCGATGTCTAATGTGGGAAGAATTGCCCTTTGAGGTGCTTTTTTTCTCTCTCTCTCTCTCCATTGACTGTAGAGGAACAGTAGGATAACTAGCTTAAATTAAGCTTTCAAATTTATTTGGCTAAAGAAATGAACTATTGGTGACTGAGGAAAGGCAGAAGCTCCGTTTCATATGGTGAGGAAGCAACAAGGCCATCCATCAGCCTGTTTGAACATGCAACCTTCCTGAGCCTTGCATGAAGATAGACTGAAAAGCCTGGCAAAGGCAAAGGGCATTTCCAGGCCCTGACCAGTGCAGTGGGCAGTAGTGGCCATCTTCAGACTGTATCGATGGTTGGATCTCTTATGAAACAGAAAGGGCTGGTTTAAGAGTCTCCTTGCATCCTGTCTCAGAGGGTCGAGGAAAAGCTAGACTTTTCAGACAGTGAGAGAGATGCAGGAGAAATCTTTTTTTTTTTTTTTTTAAAAAAAAGGATTTGAAAAATGAGATGCAAGATAATGACAGTTAGCTTGCAAATGGCTCTGCTCTCTGTATATACAGTTTGGTCTGGGATGCTGCCATTCTGTAGTCCAGGAAGGAAATAGTAGGGTAATGTGTGGAGCAGTTGTCCCTAGCCTGGAGCTGAAGGGTGCTTAGGGACATGCCAGCACTTTAATGCAATTATTTAAACTTACATAAAAAATATCCAACATACCATGTGGTTATTACTGATCAAAATTATATCTATTTATGAAATTTAAAAAGATAGAGTGACTAATTCTTTTTAAAAAGATTTTTGCTAAAATTCTAGATTTTGCAAAGGTGAAGGAAAATATTTGTTTTTATAGTCACGAACCTCGAACACAGCCAAGTATTGTTTTCTGGTTGCTTTATTGTGCTTCATATTTTATCAGCGATTCTGAGGATAGTTACAGCTGTTCCTGGTTATGCTGAAGAGAGTATCGGTTGTGCAAAGCCTGAAATACGAGCTCTGTATTATTTATATATTCACATACTTATGTGTAGTGTTAGGTAAGCCATAGTGAATGAAAGAAATACCTGTGGTTTGACCACTGGAATCACGGTAGATATCCATATGCAGCAGTTCCCTCCCTTCCCCCCAAGCATACACTTTGCATTCAATTTACAAGTAAATCAACCTCCACTGGTCTCATACCAAGACATAAATATTAAGCTACAGGTCCTGCTTAACTAAGAAATTTCAAGGGTTGCTTTTTTCCCCCCGCCTTGTTTGTTCTTCAAAGCCTAAGCAAGATGAAAGCCTTTGGCACGAGTTGCCTGCTGTGCTTGGTCCCAGTACCTGTTTGGTGACGTCAGGGCTACGTGCAGTGCGGAGCAATGCTCTTTGCACTGATGTCCTGCCAGCTGAAAACCACTGAGTCCAAAGCAAGCCGAGTGCTACAGCCTAGAGCACAACTGTGAAATATCTTTGGGTGAATTCCTGTCTGATTTCATCTGTGGAAAATATTGCTGTTGTCAGAGAGACCAGGATGAGAGACTCTAGGGGATGAAAGACACTGGAGCTGTAGCTATTCCAGCAAATTAAAGATGCCCAGGATTATTTTCTGGCCCTGGAGCTGACTGGCAGTCTGGCTACACCCAAACTGTTAAACTCTTCGCCTCCAAAACAGGGTGACCAGGGTAGCAAACATTCCCTGAAGGGAATGGTTCCTGGCTCACATTAATCAGGCCCAAAAGTTGCTTGGGAGAGTTATTGGGCCCATGCCAAACCCTGCCAAGGGCCAAAGTTTTGACATCTAACAGTTGGAGGCAACCAGGTTGCAGTGCCTGGGAACACAACCTATCATTGCATTAGTACAGAATAGTCTCACTGAAGGTCTGAAGTTTTAAGAGAATAACAAAGCAATAAAAAAGACACGGAATAAAAATACCTCAGTAGCTTTTAGGCTTTTTTTAGAGCTGATCAGATATTAAATCCCATCACTAATTTGAGATACTAAAGCTTTCATTGTCTTTGCCCCAAACTGAGCTCCTTTGATATTTGTAATGCTTCCTAGCTGTGCACACATTCTAATAAAGTACAAGATTTTGAAGCCTCACTGACTTTATGTATTTATTAAATTAAGGTCACTTGGACTTGGGAGCTTAACAGCTGCTTGTCACCTCAGAGATGTGAAAACCTGATGCTTAAGATATCATATTGTATTTTCTCTAATACCAAGAATTACAAAAATAGTGAGAATGTAGTCAGAACATTTGTTACATTCAGCTTACATTGTTTACTCAGTATTAATGCACATTATAGAAGCATGTGGAATAAAAAGCACAACCCCTATTTTCTTCATTTTAGGTCACACATAAGTTGCTATAGTCTCAGGCACTGTGCCTAGCAGCTCAGGCTGCTCTTTGCTCTCTGAATGTGCATGCACTTTTGCTCCAAAGCAACTCTCGTTCTTCTGGCCACTGGTCGGATGAGCTCCGGTTTACTTCTGCTCAAAGCAGAACTGACACTTGTGTTGCCCAGCCTGATTTTCCAGCCCTTAGGAAAACAGCAAGAGCATCCATCTGATATGGAGTTAACATATTCATCTTTAACCCTTGCCCATTTTCCTTTGAGATGAGCTTCCAAGATAAATGGAATGACTCCCATTTGCCTGGAAACTTATTTTTGTTCAGGCAAGGCATGAGGCCTTGTGTACAACAATCTTTAGATGGCTGAGTGTTTTCTAGCATGGTTTGGGTGCTTAGACCAGGGCTGGAGCTGGGTTGGAGCCTGGGTGACTCATGGCCGGACAGGGGCCAGAGATGTTACAGGCTACACTTAACATCAGCCCTTCAGCATACCAAGTTCCCGCATCCCTGCAAGCTCGGGGTCACCACCCCTCCGTAAATTCTCTCCCCAGCTACATTTAACTTCTTCTTAGACTGAGTTGCAGCACTGCAAATGAAATAAAAGTAACTTTAGAATATTCTATTTATAAATGTTAGGAAAGTCACAAAATGTACAAGTAGGGGCTAGTTGTGGGCTTTGTTTAAACCGTGGCTGCTGAGCAGACCACAATATCAAATCCCTCTGAGAGCCTTACAAATGCACTCACAGACCTCAGCTCAACTCAAAGAGCTCAGAAAGATGCATCTCTTCTCCTCTCGCAGGAGTCCCAATGGAGGCAAGACCTCTGGTGCTGCTTCAGGTTTATAGTCAGGTTCCCTCAAAGGAGACTCAGACCTGAATTTTGTCATAATTATGTTTTTTGTTGTTGTTGTTGTTTTTTCCTACACCTCAGGTAAAGATGCAAATGATTTTTCAGTACTTTTACTAGAGTTTTCTGTTCAAGTTCTCTCGGCAGGTCTTGCAGATGACACGGGGTTGACGCACTTCATACCTAACTGTGCTCTCCAGAGATGAAATGGAGCAGGAGAAAAGGAAAAAAGCAAGCAGAAAGAAAAGCGTTGCCGTAAAATGAGGAGAGATTCCCGACAACTTGCGAAATCTATGTGAATAAGGACTGGGTTTTGTAACCAACACATGCAATGACCTGTATGTACTCAGACATTAGCACAGCAACCCAGGCACAAGCACATGGCCCCATGAACGTGCCAACACTCACTCTCCCACGCAGATATACAGACTCAACAGGACACACTTTTGTCCAAGTCATCCAAGGCCTCATCTATTTCCACTTTGTAGACAGTACAGACCTCTGCCAGTAAGAAGCACAGATGCTTTTCCCTCCTACAATGTCTCACGAGGTGAACCAGAGATTTGAACACCCTGGCTGTCCCCTCAGCAGTGTTCACAGCCCACTCCTGCCTGCTGTGATCGCTACACTTGTCCAAGTGTAGTTATCAGGTATCGTTCTGGGGCACCTCAGCTCTCTGGTAATATTATGCTGGGTTACAACCCATGTGGCCCTCCTGGCAAGTCCCCTCAGTACAGCAGTCCTTTAAAACACTAATGCATGTCCAGTTTTGTCAGGAACTCTGTGATTAAAATTAGAGAGAAAAAGTGCAGTTTTGGTCATCTAACTACACCTACTTAGTAGATCTTTGCCAACATAGTTGTGTCTGTCAGGCAATATCATTCTTCACACCTGTGTGGATATAG
>NW_010589307.1:0-17182 GCF_000705375.1 Tinamus guttatus | reverse complement strand
TGTGTCCAGTTCTGGGCTCTACAGTACAAGAGGGATGTGGAGCTGCTGGAGAGAGTCCAGCGCAGGGCTACAAGGATGATCAGGGGCCTGGAACATCTGCCCTATGAGGAGAGGCTGAGGGAGCTGGGCCTGTTCAGCCTGGAGAAGAGAAGGCTGAGAGGGGATCTAATCAGTGTCTATAAGTACTTCAAGGAAGAGAGTGAGGAGGATGGTGCTGGCCTCTTTTCACTGGTGGCTACGGACAGACCTAGAGGTAATGGCCACAAACTGAAACACCAAAAGTTCCACAGGAACTTAAGGAAAAATTTCTTAACAGTGAGGGTGACAGAGCACTGGAACCGGTTGCCAAGAGAGGTTGTGGAGTCTCCTTCTCTGGAGATCTTCAAAACCCACTTGGAGGCAGTCCTGTGCCACGTGCTCTAGGTGACCCTGCGTGTGCGGGGGGGTTGGACTAGATGACCTCTAGAGGTCCCTTCCAACCTTCAGCATTCTATGATTCTATGATTCTATGGTTCTATCCAGCCAGTCTTCAATCCACCTCACTGTCCACTCGTCCAGTCCACATTTCCAGAGGTTTCCTGGGAGGATGTTATGGGAGACTGTGTCGAAAGCCTTGCTGAAGTCAAGATAGACAACATTCACGGTTTTCCCATCTCCATCCAGCCTGCCATCCCGTTGTAGAAGGCTATCAGGTTTCTCAGAAATGACTTTCCCTTGGTGAATCCATGCTGACTACTCCTGATCATCTTCTTTTCCTTGACATACGTAGAGATGGTCTCTAGGATGAGCTGCTACATCACCCTTCCAGGCATGGAGGTGAGGCTGACCGGCCTGTAGGAGCCATGCACGTTGGCTGGTCACCAATAAAAACTGGGATCACCAGCAGAGTGCCAAATATGATGTGGTTGTACTGCTGTGAAGGTTAAAACACAGCTACTGGCCAGGAAATTGGCTAAGGGATATTGCATACCTCCAGGCTCTAGCCCTTGTGGACTTCTTTGCCTCCCTAACTGCCGTTTCTAACAAACCTGCATAAGTGAGGCCTTGTAGTAATAAAACAGGAGAAGGAAAGGGTTTGCATGCTCTCTGAGGGAACACATGGCAGTTATCCATGGTTGATCAGGTGCCCTGTACTCCCTAGGTTTGCAGCCTGGGGGAGGACTGCAGGAATATCTGCTGTCCTCTGCTCTCTTTTCACCCTCCATTTCCCCTGTTTAGAAGACTTCAGCTCAATAACAAAAGATGTGGCAATTCTCCAACAGTGCCACCCGGTATGTGCAGCTCTGTGCACATACTGATAATGCTGGTGGGAATAGCTAAGGCTAACAGGCTATGACTATAAAAGCAGGTAATTAATGGACTGTAGTAGAATATTTCCCTCTCCTTGCGAAAAATGGCCCCTTTGGAAATCTTATTTTTGTTTTCTCTAATTCTTTTTTTTTCTCTCTTCCATATCATTTTTCCTCATTCTCCTACTTTCCTTTCTCGTATTTTGATTACAGAAAAAAAAAAGTCATAAAATCATCATAGTATCTCAAAACATTAATACTTTTTGTGAACAAATTGCCCCTTTTTACACAACGCTGCTAAGGATGGAAGCATGATACGGCAAGTCTCAGTCTCATAAACATTTGCTTCTGCCTTCATGTCTAGATCTTTTGTTTTACAAAATCTCCAGGGTTTTTGATTGGGATTTATTCCTCCTTTAGTTTCATTATTCTCTGTCCACTCTCACTGACATTTCATTATCGTAAGTAAAAAAGGCCCTAACTACTGTACAAAGAGTACAACAGCTGTTATTTCAAAACACCCTTTAACTCTAACCAAATTATATTTCAAAACAGTGGGGCAAGGAAGAACAGTTGCAACAATGTATGGAGAACAATGGCATCCTCTGTCTTATAGAAAAGCCAGAACACAGTTGAGAGCCTTGGAGGTAAGCCACTCACTAGATTAGAATTGCAAAGTCTACAGTAGGTTGAATGGGAGAGGTGGAGGAGAAGCTGTAAAAAAATCTTTTTCAAAACCTTTAATGCGTGGCATTTTTGTGGCTTTCCCTCTCCAGGAACTGATATTGCTAATCCTTTTTTACATGGTGTTTGAACACTGCTGTCCTCAGGGGTCCACCCATTTTCCCGCTCCACCTCCTTTCTCCTTTGTTTATGCATCCTGGTCTAAATCCTTATGGGATTGATAAGGAAAATAACTGGCTTGGCATTTAACACTGTGGCACCAGAATGGCTGCCGAAGTTGGTTAACATTGGTCAAAGAACATTTTAGTTTGACTAATTACTTTGTAGGCTCTTGAAGTTAAGTAGAGGGAGCTTGCAAGAGAAAGACGGTCTTCCTTTTCACTCCCTTCAATGAAAACTTTCTAGAGAGAAAGACTGGAAAAGACAGGAAAATATGCTGCTTGTCATTTCAATGCCTCGTTAGCTATTCCCAGGTGGGTAGGAATAGCTATCTTTCTTGAGGAATTGTCATGGAAGTTGGATCACAACTCATGGTGATACCCTTCTGTCAGAGATTTATTGACTGATATAATTATTCTTGTATTGGAAGGGATCTGTTTTTCCAAGGGGAGAGAGGATTTTTGCTACATGTGAGCTAACACAGTTCTGCTCAGGTTAGTGGAGCTGATGAGCTGACCGCAGCTGAAGATGTGGCTTAAAGACTTTAGTCTCAAAATATTCCTTTCTTTTTTTTTTTTTTTCTGTCTTTCATTTGCTGGTGGAAATTTAATTCTTAAAAGGAGATCAACCCTATGTTGATAGAAATCATCCTGAAATTTCAAGTGGATTTGATGTTCCTTTTCATTTTCTCATAAACTGCACTATTGTGCACCCCAAGTTCACTATAGATAGGTTTGGTAGCATTCTGTGGAAGTGACAATGTGCTTTAAGTGCAGATAATTTATTTTTGGAACCTTCTTTTAGTGCATGTGAGAGATCATTAACCAAAGAGTCATTGTCCACCTTCAGCAGAGAATAAACACAAAAGAAATAAATGGATTACTGATTATTTGCTTTCTATCAGCATTTTACTGCTTTTTATGAATTTTGTTACAAAATGGAAAAAAATGTGAAGAATGCTAATATTAAGAAGGAACTGCAGATTATGGAAATTAGATGAGTTAGATAATAAGTATACTTTGTGATAACTAGTGAAGCATATTTTGTAGGTGAGAAGAATGCTCTTCAAGATAGGAAATGAGCATCTACAGAAGTTTACTGAAGGAGTGGCTAGATGCTGAACAATACATCTTAGCTGTAAAAATGAATTGAAGACTTGTGTTCATTTTAGTTTCCTTTTCTGACTTTATAACCTCTCTCAACCAAGTGATAAGGCAAAAAAGTGTGGTGTGCATTCATCTCACTGGCAAACGACATGAGGTTAAATCAGTCAACAAAGTTAATTGTACCTAGACAATCAGGTTAAAGCAACTTTATCCAGCTGTCAGGACTAGTCCTGCTCCAGGCAACAGACATGACCACTATATATATCACACGTTGGACATTTCATAAATTGAGATTTGACCTTTTAAACCAAAACTACAGGTCTTTTTCAAACAAAGTAGGTTAGCTTTCATGGCTTGTAGTGGTGGGCTTTGCGGGGATAGCACTCACATTCAAAATTATGATCATAACAACTGTAATCATAATAATAATAACACACAGAAATGTGAAATAACAGACTGCTGATAATGTTATACTGAACTTGTGTTTCTTTGCAATGAGGAGGGAGGTCCAGACATTCCTAACCACTTTTTAAATAGTCCTTACTGAAAAAAAATGCTGACATTTTCTTTCTCATTACGATCTGTGTGAAAATGTAGAGGCTAATCATTGATAATAAGACTATGTAGATTTATAGTTATGATAATATATATTTTTTAAAATATACAGCATATCTCTGCTTCAGGGCATACCAATTTTTAAGATAGAGATCAGATGTGGAAAAGAATATACCATATTTCCACTATGAGGTCTTCCACATGTTCCATTGGAGCAAATTCTCCTGGATCCTCTCAGAGGTAGGTTGCTGTTTTTTCAGCCTGTACAGGTCTGATTCAGTCAGTCAGTCCCTACATAGCTACTAAATCACTGAACCTGTTGCCCTCAGATTTGGCTTTGAACCCCATAATCTGTTTAAAGAGTTGAAGAGCTGGAAGGACATGGAGGAACAAGGGCAGGGCTAAATTTTAAAATGAAGATGCTATTGACAGAGTCCACCTAAAATCTGGAGGCAGCACAAGAACTTAACATCAGCAGGGAAGAGTGTATGGACACAGGCTGGTCCAGGACTCAGCTACTGTCTCCTTTCTCTCCCAGGTAAATCCTGGCCTATTTTCATACTAATATCCACCGAAATGCACAGAAAAGATCCAGCTCTGTTGTTTGCCTGGCTGTCACTGTGCTCGGGGTTAGGGACAGAGCAGTAAAATACTGCCTGCTGTTATGATGTCTGCCCTTGACATTCAGCCAAGTAGCTGGGGCTTTATCAGGCAGTGGACTGCAAGGCTTTTTGCCTTTTTTTTTTTTTTTTTTTTTTTAGGAGGCTGGATTAAATTTTAAATAAATACTCTATTCAAGAGGGTAAATGCTGAGTCTCTGATTTAATGGAATTATTAATCCCAGGGGGAAGTGTGTATCATGGGGAGATCTCACAGCGAGATGTAGACTTCTGAAGATATATCTTAGCAACTTTATTTATGTTTATTTTTTAATTCTGTGGTAGCTCCCAGGAGCTATGAACCAAGTGCCTCTTAACCTAGGGTCTCTATAAACACAGGCTAAAAGGGTGATCCTGTTCCAGAGGACTTATTCTCTTCAACATGCTGATATTTGAGCTGATATTGTTTTACTTAAATTAAGCTAGTAAAATATACAGTGAGTGCTGCCTGGGTGCTTTCCTGTCTTTCTGTCTGTACTTTGCTTGGCCACGTTTCTTTCACCTTTGTGCACTCTAACATTCTTTGCATGGTTTTGCCATTTCTATCTTCAAGCATGTGCTCTGATTCAGTCATGCCCGATAGTCACTTGGCACAGCATAAACTAAGAAAAAGAGTTGGATTTTTTTTCCATTTTGTCTGACTTTATTTCACCATGTTAGTAACCTTCTGAAAAGGATAATGGTGAAGGAAGGAATGTGAAGGAAGGTACTATAATTAAACATCTCTCTGAGCTCTGCTCAGGACTGATTTTTTTTCCAATTTCCAGTTTGAAATTGGACAGAAGTCAGAGGCTCATCGAGTATTTCACTTGGGCTGCACATACCTTTCTTGTACCTACTGACATCTAGCAGGTTCTAGTCAGTTCTCCATGTTGTTTAGCACTCATTTACCCTGCTACACATGGTAGAAGATACAAACAGAGTTAAGAGGGAACATTTACTCAGGCCAAATTTATAGCAAAGAGTAATTTCACATTCTTTAGGGATACAAAGAGCCATACAGTTTGATGAATTTGAGTTCCTTGTCTATACAGGTTATTTTCAAACTTCCTTTTCTAGCATTTGGAAGCAATGTTGCCTCTATTAGGGAAAACTGTTGGAGAAGAGCTATTTTCTTGTTCCCAGAGTTTATGTACAGGATTGCTATAGCCTAGTTTAGAGTTTGACTTGTTAAAGTTAGCCTGGAATTAGTGCTGTATGTGTTAGTCTCTAAATTAGTCTCAGAAACCGAACAGGCTGAAAGCTAACCCATGAACGAAAGTCTGCAGTTGTTTAAGATTCTGGAGACGATGGTGACTGACAGTGTAGTCCTCATGGTAAGGAAACAGGAAAGGAAAGCCAGTGACAGAGAGAGGGATTACATCAGGGCAGATGTAGGGCAGCTTCCTAGAGGCCCAAGACAGGGTGGAGAGATATGGAGAAAGAAGACTCATCCAGGATGAGACGAAAATGTGAGTCTTAATTTCCCTACTTGTGGGAAGGGAATTCACCTGATTATTGTCGATACTAACTTACTAATACTTCAGTATTAGTAAGTATTCAGTTGTTATAGATTTTTTTGACTTTTAAAAACAAGTGACTCAGGGGGAAAATAAGAAAATAAGAAAACTATTACGAGTGGTGTGGAAAACAATTGGTATGGAGAACAATTATTTACATATCAACCAACAGATAGCCACCGAAATGATCATGTAGCATATTGGAAAGAAATGGAAGGAAGTACTTTTTCTCACCAGGCAGAGCTAAACTATTTGAGGGGAAGCAAAGGAGCTCAGATGTCCTGAACTGCAGAGTATTTGCCTGTATACTAAGCTACACTGTTCAAGCATAGAGGATGTCCACTGGCAAAATATGAGAATTATGCTTATTGAGTGGTCACTATTTATGAAGGGCACAGAGAAGAATAAATATACTGGGGCAAAAATTAGAGGAAAAATATTGCAGATCACGAATGCTTACTATGAAGAGGATCTCAGAAGTCATCTGCTTCAGCTCCCACTGAAAGCAGGGGTGACTGTGATGTTAGGTTCATGCTGATGAATACCTGAAGACAAAACCACCTGATCATCAGATTGTTTTAAGATCAGATAATTACAGTGTCGAAATATTATGCACTACGAGGAGGTTGTCTTAGGTGAGAATGGACTACTTTTGTTCTGTCTTTTTCTAAATGTTGATTGCTCCACTTAAAAGTATTAAAAGGATTCCAATGCATTAGAGGAGTATTTTCCAGTGCTAGGATAGGCCATTGAATGCCAGCCTTGCAGACAGTTCTGTAGTTTGATGTATAAGAGTTGCAACTTGTCCTAGCAATTATAAACCCCACCTGCAATTATTTTTAGGCATAAGAGGGGAAGCTAGCTTTATGTATGAATATAGCCAACTTGTAACATTGCCATAAAGATATGTGCTGAGGCATGTAGGGCTTGGGCAGATTTAGTTTGCTGACAGGCTGAATCTTGGGTGGCACCATCTTAGTGAACCAATTAAATAACGGGTGCTAGTTTTCTAAGGCTATGACCTAAGGGAAATTTGCGCTGTTCTGCTGAAAGCTGGAATTAGTGAGTCAAACTCTTTACTGAGTTATACTAGCTAAACAGTGACCTCAGCCTTGTTATCCCAGATTTCCTTTCAACCAGCAACAGTGAACCTGGAGTAGAAGACTTGCATTCAGTTTTGAAATGAAATTTTTCTCATTTCTCTGAAATGAAGTAGTCTTTTTGTGTTTCAAGGCCTGGATGATAAAACCATTTATTTTAATTTGGAATAAAAAGGGAAAATGCAATGGGAAATGTAAGGGAAGGGAGAGTCTGAATGAAGGAATTCTTCTGGCTCAGGAAATTTGAAATTAAGGATTCATGAATAAGTAGGAGGATAAAAGAATATTTAAATTTACAGCTCAGTTTAGGCTGAAATTTACAGGGCAAGGGACAAAGAGGGAAGGACTATGCCATACCTGTCAGCTGCATTGGCTGGCATGGTGGATCACAGGTCCATGTCAGGTAGCTTGCATTGAGCTGGGAGCTATATAAACTCCAGAGTCATTCCGTGGTGTGTGTGTGCATGCATATGTGTAGTGGGACCCTGTACTCATCTCAAGGTTGTTTTTTTCTACAAAATAAGAAGGTTTGCTTGAGGAAGGACTTCAGGGATGACTGCTCAGTTTTGTAGGACAAGTAAATGGGGTCAATGTAGAAGAGCAAGGAGGCAAAACTGAGGTGAGTGCCCCCAGATTGGCTATTCATGTACTGTAGAAAGCACTGCATACAGATACAGTATATGTACTGTGCAAAGTAATGAAGTATTGAAATACAAATTATGAGAGAAAATTCTACACCTTAATGAAATTCCAATCTAGCCTTGTGTGCAGGCCAGAATAAACCAGTTCCCTCCTAATGGCAGCAGCAGCATGGTCACAGATCACTTTCCAGGAAGGGGATTCTCTGGTGGGCATTCACTGAAAGGCTGGGATGAGGAAGCAACAGGTCTGTCTTGCAATATCTGGAAGAACTGATGTGCTATACTTAACCCACGTACCACCTACTACTAATGCAGGATTTGTATGATTTGGCACTAAATTATAGGAAAGAAAGATGCCTCCATATGAGGACTCACAAAGATATAACAACACTGAATCAGCAGTGCAGAAAAGGAAGGGATTAATACAAAAGGAAAGCAAGGATATTTTCCTGCCAATTCAGACTTTGAATAACCTGCTATCTCCTTGTTATGCAACCTAGGGCCCTTGGCTACCGACATCTGCCTGGATACGGAAGCCAAAAGACAAGCAGGGGGAATGATGGAGCCAAGGATTGGAGGCCACAGACCCACAAGAAGATCAGAGTCGCACTGACTAACAGCTAAGTGAGACATGAATGAAAGGCAGGAGCTGGAGACCCAGTGCAAAACAGATCACAGGAGAGAGCAAGGCACTTGGGACAGTGGCTAGGGCAATACCAGCTGTGTGGTGGTGTCTGCCAGCCTGGAAGCCTGGAATAGGGCGAGGGTATGAAGAGCTCTAAACCATCTGCCAATGGAGAAGAACCATAAGTAAGGTAAATGGGTAACCAGAAGGAACAGCCCAGCATTGCCCTGCAGAGGGAAGGCAGCAGATGGAAACAACTCCTAAATCAACACTGAGACAGGAGGATCAGTGGGTACCCCAGGGGTCCCTCTTTCTATGTGGGAGTCCACTGAAGGACAGGCCCTTAGGAAGGGTTATGGATCAGGAAATGCTCGCTGCAATGAGAGCTCAAAACATGGGTCTTGTCCTCCAGAGGCAGCAGGAGGAAGAATTTGGATATAGCAGAAGGCATCAGGTCTCTGTTTGCCAGGTCACAGGCTATAGTGATAAAATGCCTTTAGGCGTCCCTCTTAATGCTGAGCTCTCTGAGTGTCAGTGTCACTGCTGGGAACCTTTCATGGCCACAGCCCCCATGCGGCAGGTGGAACAGCACCACTCTGCTACTGAGGCCGTGCTAGCTCTGAAGCGAGTGCTGGCCTCTGCAGCAGGCCTGCTGGACTGATACTTTGGCCATGTCTGAAGCTGGAAAAAAGGCCCCTAAGCAGTTTAAATCCTTTGCCTGAGGCTTTTATTATTTATCACTTGTGCAAACCATGCCTGTTCTGAAAAAAAGTCAGAAAGCTGGCTGTGCCTATTCCCATTTTACAGTTGGGGACCATTACCTTTGGAATCAGCCAGAAAAACACTGACCTTGCACTGGCATGCTGTACAGGAAAGCTTCAGAGGCTGTCCTGTAATTTTAGAACAAGCTGGGATCATCTTCATTTTCCACGTGGGGCACCTTTTTTGGTCGCTATGGTCCTGTGGTCCCTGGGAAAGCTGCTTCATATCTGCAGAGTCACAGTGCCATCTACTGCCACTGGCTTCCTTCTCCACCGAGCGGCTCAGGACCCAATCATATGCTTTTCCTACTCCCTCACATCATTAAACCTAATAGGCAAAGTCCCCCTTCCACTTGCACCTCTCCCCCTCGAGCTAATGCAGCTTGGCAAATGTTTGATTACATTATGCTAAATGTCCATGATGATGTTATATATATATATTTTCATTTAAACGCTGCTGTATTTCTTTCACTAGCCTAGCTCCTTGGGAAAAAATGTGTTTTGGTTTCTCTAACGGAGAGTTCAACAGTGCTATGTAAATTTGGTTTGTAGATTAAGAGTGCGTTTATTATGAATTTCTCCAAGACTTACCTTAAGCATAGGGTTTTTATTTTGGTCTTTCAGGTCCAATAAAGCCCCAGTATAACCCAGGGAATATCATTGCCTTTATGCTAGATTTTTCATAATCCTAATGATTCAGATATTGCTCTATAAATTATGTATACTGAAGTTGGAAAAAATCTTGAAAATATTATTTTTTTGAGTATTTTCTTCATGTCTATCAGTATTTAAAAAGTAGAATTCAGCCCACCTGGAAAAGGGCTCCAGGGCACTGCCTGACTCTTCATTCACAAACATTAATTCCAGCTTTGCTTTCACTGGGAAGGAGCTTGTGTGATTTTCTCATCCAATCTCCTGCAACTGCGGGCAAGTGTGACCATGTAATTACTTTCCTTTACCCATGTGTTTGGTGAAGACTGCAGAATGCTTAGTTAACGTGAATGCCCTGGGAAGGTAATATTGCATAGTTCAGTAGGCTGACAGGCTAGGGAATTTATTTGTTCCGAGTCGTGAGTTTTGATTTATTTGCCTCTACTGAACCCCAATGATTGATTTTTGTCAAGTTATTTCAACTGTGCTGGAACTTGTTGAACATAACAAAGGAAAAAATAAAACCTGTAAACTCTGGTTGTTTGGAGAAATATGTGATTTGAAATCTCTACTTTCTTATGATTGTTCTGCAGTGTTTATATTTTATCACCTCAAATGATGCAAAGAGTTTCATTCTTAGGGTCACGGAGTCCTATGCTGACACATATTGCTGACACATTCTCCCCTCTCTTTTGTTTGAAGCATAATGACATAAAGTAGTGGAATACTGATTTCTCTCATCCCTGACTCTTTTTAGTAAACACAAGCTCTGCAAGGTGGCTATTTTGGCAAAAGCATTGTCATTAGTAGCAATGTGTGTGCGTGTGGCAATGCCTCCTGCACAACGCTTGGAGTCTGACATCAGCTAAGCTCAGAATTCAAAGACAAAATCTCCTTTCATGTGTTCCTGGATAAAATCTTCTAAAAGCAAGTCATTTAATATTGCAACAGTTCAAGCTGTAACTCTGTTTGGATTATTGCAGACTTTGAATCAGATTTGCAGATGTTTGAACTTCAGCAAATCTCTTGAGGGAACCTTTGACAGTCTTTACATTTTCCTGATCGTGAGGTTTCAGTGCTAATATCTTTTTAATGACACTTTTATACACACTATAATGGCCTTGCCATTGAGTATTTAGAATTCAAATTCTAAGTACTTCACAGAAAAGGTGAAAATGGCTATCCCTATCTGCTTTAGCTTCTTAGACATTTCCATGTCATTTACTGGTGTCTCTCTCAAATATCATCAGAATCTCTAATCATTTAAACAGCAACGATATCTATATATTTGTGTGTATATATATGTATCTTTGTGTGTATATGTATGTAGGTACACACACACTAGTCAGGAGGAGCGGATAAGTGGTACATGCTTTAGCGGCCAGGTTTTCTAGTGATCTGAGTCTCACCATGTCAGCATTTTGAACCCATAAAACCCAGCCTCAATGGAATTTCCACCCACTGCGTGTTTTCCAAACCTGAGGCCTGTTTCACATTTCAGACCTTGACTAGTAGAAATATTTTGATTAAAGGTCTAATTGCTAAAATAAATTGAAAATATTTGGATGGGTAAAGTCCAAGCCTTTGATGTAATTTTGCCAAAAAGAAGCTGATACATGCTGTACATTTTAGTGGCAGGGATTAATTATCTATAATGGATCTTTTTGTGCTGTGAGATTTCCTGGCCAATTTCACCTCTAGAGCCCATCTTCATCTTCTTCCAGGTTTGTAGCCAGCATGTAAGCTTTGATATCTCACATACTTCTGCGTCTTTTATAGCTAGACCACTGAGATTTTCCTTTCTGCATAAGGATTACAATATCATGTTTAATATACTAAAATATATGTGGACTCAAGCTGTTGTGTGTGTGTGTGTGTACATGTGTGTAAGGGATACCTGGATCACTTTCGTTCTGTAAGCATAGTAAGATAAACTTCAGCAATAGAAATTGATTTTGCTCATTTCTAAGCAGAATCTAGCCAAGAGAGTGCATTCAAATTCCAGGAAACTTGTAAATATGAAAAAAAAAAAGTAATATTATGGCAGAAGTTTTTCCACACCTCTTTCTGCCTTTGCTATATAAATGGCCCAGTAACTGTTTTGTGCACTAGGCTGTCATAGGCTGTGGGAGGGAGTGCTTAGACATTTGTTGCCATCTCCTGGATAGAGGGATAGAGAACCTGCTCTTCTTTGTAGCCAGAGTTGACATTAGCCCATTGACAAAGAATTGACAAGGCTGTGAAGCCCCTCTTCAAAGACTGGGTTTGATGCTTTATTCATCAGGTCATATTATTTTTTGAGAACCTCACCTCTGATGAATGCTGAAGGTGGGTATTAATAAAGTTGATTTCAAAAATGGATTAGTGATACAAGCTATTTAAAACACTGCAAAATACTCCTAGTGTAATTTCTGCCACTCATGACATCAGTGCTTATAGGTCATACAAAATAAGTAATGATGAAGGCTACTTACATTCAGTTGGTGTTCGTATTTAATGAGTCATGTTGCTCAACTGAGATTTCTCTCTTTGTGAGTCATGTAGACCTCTGAGGCAATTATTTCTAAAGCTGGGCCTTTCCATTCTGCTAAGCCTGGATGATCAAGAACATGAGACCAGAGAAAGAAAATAAATGACTTAGAGAGCAAGGGAGAAATAGATCCAGAGAAATCAAAAGGAAGAAGGAACAATGGATCACTTAGAAAGGTAGACATACTTTAATGCAGGTGGGAAAAATGAAACAAACAATACTTGTAATGAAATAAAAAATAAAATGGTATTAGAAAGCTCTTAGTGAATGGCTGCTCTTGTTGATTTAATCTGGTGTGACATCTTGGTTTATGTGTTCATGTGTTCAGTGTAATACAACCATATACTAAAACAACAATAACAAAAAAACTTTAGAGTTTACATGCTGTTCTTCTGGTAATGAACTGTGCTGTCATATGACTCATTTAGGAAAACACAATTAAATTTTTTAATGCCAATTTTATAATGTCAATTAACTGGCTGTACTGAAGACTTGTAAACTGTAATTACTTGGCAGGGCTTACCACTCAGAGCGTTGATCTGCACTCATCAGAGCCACAGCTTGGAGATGTCATCAGTAATCCAAATCATTCAGGCTTCTTCAGGTCATTGCTTAGATTCATCCAGATCATCTGGCATGTGCATTTATATGCAGTAGGACAGATTCATCAAGGTTCCTGCAGAAAAAAAGGTAATCAAATCATCCTGGATTTGCCAGTCTTGCCTTTTGTTTAGAAAGAAACTCAGTCCTTCCCTTCAAGATTTATCTTAGGCTCTAAGTGAGTTCCTCAGGGTGAGTTCTTCAGGCATTTCCTGGAAAAAATTGCCTCATAGGTGAAGCACAAACTGATGTGTGGGCTGAGATGTCACAAACTGAACATGGCTAGCACACTGTGTGGTTACCCCTGCTCAAGGAATACTTGTGTAGAAGTCATATTTTCTGTCTAGTAATATCTTTTCGGGACTTAGCTTACAGGAGAAGGTCAGCAGGAGTTGCTAGAAAGATGCAAAGGTCTCCTACATACCCATTCTACAGAAGTAATCTTTAACTAATTTGGAAATGCTGCAGAGAAACTTGAGAAGTTGTTAATTCTTCACCTTAATGCTCAGCACTGGGGACAGTTGTATTCTTCACGCGAATCCCATGGAAGTCGACACAATCTGCATGGGATGAACAGAGGCTACAGCTGTTCTTTTGTGCATTAGGCCACTCATCATGTATCATATGTATGCCAAGTCACAGGTCAAAAGAAGACAGTTTGCAGCTCTACTGTATGCCCATGGTAGGCAGGAAACACCAACAGGCTGCAGAACAGATGCTCCAATTTTCCACTTGTAGACATTTCCAATCTGTCTTTTGGTACTCTCAGGAACTGAACTGCTTTAACAGGCATGATTTCATCTGCTTTCAAAGAATCTAATAAAGAAGTCATAACTGCCAAGGTCTTTTATTTCTAAATGGCTGCTCTGAATCAATATGTTGGAGTTAACAGCCTTGAAAAAAACTAGCTAGAGCAAGTGTTATTTTCATGGTTACAAATTCAATCATCAGGCTCATGAGCTTCCTCCTTAGCAGCTCTTTGACTCACAGCTGAAATATTCTGGGTGATAGAAAGTGTAGACTGAGTAGAAATGGAGTGGGAGGGAGTCGCAAAGGCATGGAGGGTGTGGGCACAAGGCCATACAGAACACAAAATGATGGCAGAATTAAGTTTCCTTAGATCTGCTGTAGCCATTTCCCTTGATCCAGCAGGATTTTTTGTGGATCACAAGACAGAGCACACAAGTTATTTTTCATCATGGACAAGAGTACCTCAAGTGCCAATCCTTGCCAGAATAAGCCACTGCATAATGTTTTTTTGTTTGTTTGTTTGTTTGTTTGTTTCCCAGCTGTTCTCTTCTTCCTTTCACATGTGCTATTGAAAAGGCAGACATACTGAGAACACAGCTGGAACAAAAGTATTAAAAATTCATCAGAATAGAAATGAAATTATTTTCTAAACATGGTAAGTGGAAGACAAAACTGACTTTAGAGTATTACATCTTGACCAGATCCTGTGAATTATCAACCTTGCTACTCAAGATAGTGGGCTCTTTCTAACCAAGAAAGACCTCTGTTGAGAGGTCTATGCTGAGATCTACAGATACAATACACATAACAGGCTCCTGAGACCTTAGTAGCTGAAAAGACTAGTAAGAGTTTGGATAAATTTTCACTCCAAGGATGCTGGTTCCAATCCAGATGTTGGCACAGCTGAGTCCCCTAAGTGCAAGACAGCACATATTCCTCATAATTGTATTTCAGTCATCTCTGTGATGATGATATGGTTTCTTAATTGCACTCCATGGATGTTATCTCAGAGACTGAAAATGTTTTTTTTTTGTTTTGTGGTGGAATCAGCAGAGAAAATGGTAGCTAGAATAATCAATTACTTTCAGCCATCAGACAGTTCCCACAAATCAGTATAGCAGCTGAGGTGGAAATTGCTACTGCCATTTCCAAGGTCACTGGAAATGGCTGTTTTGTTTGTTTAAACTCCTCCACAAGTTTTAAAGAAGAAAAAAGGAGGAAGGATGAAGAGATGACTGGGGCTTATAGAAAAGTTGTACAGCTCTGAAGAGGATTTGGGTATAGCTGGCTCTTTAGACTGCCAACAGGTAAAGGAAGGATATCCTAGTGAGAGCTGACCCTCTCTGCTGCTGCAATAGGACTTCCGAATTAGACCTTAGAGTTCTCCTCAATATCCTTGTTTTTACTGGGACATTTGCTTAGAGGAGAGGGAAAAAAGTAGCAAACTACTCGAGTGTAAAAGAACATTTCATGTTAGCAGGAGACCATATTAACTTTTCTTCTGGAAAATACCCAGGAGCCTTTTATTACAGCAGTTACAGATCTGCACTTTCAAGTATTCGTATTCTAATGATTCCCTAGCTTATTTTTTGTTAAACTAATGGTATTGATGGATATATATTTCATTGACCCTTCAGGGCATTAAACTAGGCTGACTGAACATTTAGAAAAAGCAGCCAAGTCTGACACTGTGCGTTGTAAAATAAGGGAGTTTTCCTCGGCTTGGGCATAGAAGTCTTGTGCATTAGAGCTTGAACAAAGCCCTAGCAGAAATCTGATAGCTAGAGAAATATCCTGTAGTTAATGGGCACGTAAACCAAGGAGCCACTGCGTGATTAACGATCAGGTACTGTTACACGCTGCCGCTCTAGGACAGATTTGATTCAAAGACCTATTTATACTAGAGCCCTTCACCAAGTCTGAGCTGAGTGTACAAATGCAGACGCTCTCTATGTATAAGAAGGCCATTATTTTCTTGTAGTGAAACAGAGGTTCAGCTGTGACCTTTGCTGGCCCCAGCTCCCACCTCTCTCCAGTACTCTCCTCAAGCAACTAAGTGACTTTTTGAAGTTGGGGAGACCAGGAACAAGGGGAATTTGTATTTGGTTCCACTGAGGCTTAATGAAACTTTTATTATCGCTTGTCACTACCTCTAGTGGTGCTGGATCTTAGAGAGTGTTTTAAACAGATCAAGGCACATTTTAAACTCTTAGCCCAGGGCAAATTGGCCACTTTGCCTGATCACAGCCTCTGTACTGATATAAAGGTCCATCTGTGAGACTGAACAGACAGCTCTTGTAAAAGCCCTACTGACCTTGGTGTGTGCTTAAAATGCTGTGTACTTAGTATTAGTTAATAACTTCTCAGCGGCTAAGTTTTCTCAGGGCTCTGTGTGTGTGTGTGTGTCTCAATCACCATAAAGGCAATATGCATTCTTGCAAATAGCTAAGTAACTTTTAGCAAGATACTGGAAAGGTGAGCTGTAGGGTGGCCTTCCTTGTTAGCCAAAGTGCTACTGAAAGGATCTTGGCATTTTATATAGTACAACTGCTGCATTTGGAAGAAGAGCGATTAAAAATCTTGAGGTGCTAAGTCTGCAGCAGAACTATACAAATAGGTGATTTTCAATTTACTGATTGTGCTAAAGAAATCAAAACAGGAAAACCATCAACGTATTTCCAGCTGATCTCAAAAAGGTGAAGGCAAACAAATCTTTTTGTAAAGGTTTCAATTTATTTTTATCTTTATCAAGCAAGAAAACAGTTTAGATAAACTGTGAAGCAGAGTTGTTTTGAGATAAAAATCAAAAAAATCAAAATAATTGTCTTGAAAATTAAGTTCACAGGAATAGGAGATAAAACTACTGGGTTGTTGTAGTTAGGTAATACAAATAAGCGTATTTGTATAATTCTTCTCATCTTTCACTAGGTGGATAATTACTTGCTGGAATTTTGTTTAAAAACGCTGAAAGGTGTTCTGATCATGGTCCATTACTTCTGGAGAAGTGTTTTGATTTTTCATTTTACATTTTTTTTTTCATTCTGATGCATTTAAATTCCATTTTGAAGAGCTTGCTGTTGTATACTGCATTGAACACCTTGCTCTGTAGCTTATGGTGCTTAAACAGAGTTTTAAATCATACTTTTAAAACATAGCACCTAGGAACATGTATTTGGAATACAGTCAAGTTCCTAATTCATTCAGCACCTCTGAATTTTTTCAATGCTTCTGTTTGCAGAAGGAAAAATAAAATAGTAAAATAATCTTCACACAGTGACTGACATAAAAGAATAACCATTTAAATTATGTGTTAAATACTATATGACATTAGTGGAAGCAATATGGATCAGCAAGTTATTAGAGGATAGTGCATATATACATCTGCTGTATTACATAATATCTTTTCTTAATGCTTCAATTTCCTCTTTGCTAATATTTTCCCAGGCTTGTAAAATGCCTTGAACTTCAGTTAAAAGCATATGATCTAGGACAATAGTATCTTGTTATCATTACAAATAGTGTTACTACAAGTAGTGCATACATTTGCTGTTTCAGACTCTGTGATTTCAAGGA
>NW_010589303.1:0-22052 GCF_000705375.1 Tinamus guttatus | reverse complement strand
CGTCTATAGCTTGTTTTCACTTCTAAAGTGGTTGGTATTGAATCCATTTAAAAAAAAAAAAAACAACAAATGAAGTTTCACCTTTAAATTCATAACCAGACTGCAAAACATATAGTCCAGTTAATGTACCTTGTTCATATTCTGTACTTCATTGTACAAAAAATGGAGTACAAAAAATAGGCTTCCGCATTTTATGCAATTTAAATTTCTGTGTGCATCTGCAATCTGCAGCAACATATTGATTACAAGACTGCAAATACAGCCTTTAGTTAATGACAAAAATTATAGCTATATTAGAGCTCTACATGAAAAAAAAAGAAAGAAAAATATAGCTGCCATGTCTTCTGTATATACACAACTGCTGGTTGTAAACTCAATAAAGAAATAACTGGCACATAGTTTATGTATAGATGACAGATAAAGTCATTGTTTTTTTTCCCTGGTGTTTCTTGAATTTGTCAGCATCACTTCATATTAATAGACAACCTCAGTCAGTTTGCCCTTAACCATATCAGAAAAGACATCTGGATGATTAAACTGAACAAAAAGGTCAGTGTGGATGATAAATAGCTGAGGACAGGATGTCTTAGGAACAGTTAGAAAGTAATTTAGAGGTTAATTCCTTAAATTCTTATTCTCAGAAGCATGTTCCCATTTTATTCACAAAGCAGAAAGCATCTCTGCACTGAACAGAAGGATGATCATTAGATGAGGTTGTATGTCAAATGAAAACTCCCTGCTACTCCCTACTGAGCCAGGGAACCGTTAAGCAGTACCATAGTGTCAGGAAAGCCAAGAAATCTGCAGATGATACAGAGCCTTCCTTGCTAACATGCAGGTTAAAGTCAGTTAACACACCTGGCTTCAGTGTTTGCTCTTAGCTGCAGAAGAAATTACTGACTTCAGCTGCAATAGTCGATCACTACCATTTAATCCTATCTCAGAATTCAGATATGAGTTCCCAGGTTCAGCATGCTATATTAGAGCTAATAAAGACACTAAAAATCCTTCTACAGGAATATGCAGAAAGCAGAGTTACACCTTTCGTTCTAAAACCATTGCTGAATCAGACACTTTTGTATCTGAGGGTGCTAAAACCATTACCACTGGCAATGCAGTGCCAGCTTCCAGTAACATTTATATTATTGCAAGATTAACTTCTAATTAATCATCTGTACAAATATATTTTACATGCATAGACTCTATCCTGATGATTTTTACCAAGACATTTTGGAACTAATTTAGCAATTAAATTCTTTTTCTTTGAAATCTCACTATTAAAAGAAAGAAGCATTTTTCTTGCATTAAGTTAAGTAAGAATGTCTGGACAAGGATCTCTCCCTGCACAAACACAGAAGTAGCATAACTAATTTAGTTATTTTGAAAAATAATATGCGATAAAGGAATTTCATAGAATATGACCATGAAACAATGCTGTGAACATAAGATCGGTAGTTTTTGAAAGACAGAAAAATAAAGGTTTGTAAGAAGTGTTTAGAGCATTTTATTTGATAGCAACCATCTGAATTACTCTTTAACCTTCATGAAGCATTGATTTGTATTTTCACTAATGCACAAACAGAATAGAGAATGTTCAAGCAGCAATACATCCTAATGTGCTTTAAGAATAATATGCAAGGTAATTATATGGTTGAAAGTGTAGCATAGATTATTTATTACTATCCATATACATGCAACTATGATACCACCTTAATTAGAGATTAATTCTAAAATTTCTCAGTCAGTGAGCTAGTTGGGGACAGTTTGCGAATATATTAGCTGAAGATCTTGTTTTTTATCCTTCAAATTTCTGGAAACATCACTGTAGTCCTGTGTCAGTCTTACTGAGTATACAAGTATGTTCAAGGTAGCTTTTTTTTCTTATTTATTAGGTTTGCAAGACTGTGAGCTTGTCTATGTGGGTTGTCTTTTCCTTCTTACATGGAAATCTACCTGCATGCAAACATTGGGAAAAGAAGGATGTTTAAAAAGGGATGGCTGCTTCGGAAGTATTTCAAATATATAAAAGAATGAAAGGGCTAGTTCTATATTATTATTATTATTATTTTTCTTCACTGCATCAGAGCAAAATGCCTACTGAATGAGAACCTTTTTTTATTTCCTTAATGGGTTTTGGATAACAGATTCAGAGAGCAATGATGCAGCACAGAGTTTATTGAATGTTCAGTATTTTTGTTGTTTTGCTGTTGCTGAAAGTAACCTTTGAGTTTCCCAGATGTCAGTATCACATGTGCACTAAATAAGACTGCTCTTGCATTTTACATAGAAGGCAATACATTTGGGAGATAGATAGCATCTTCTATAAAGAGATCTAGTGGAACATCCTGGAATACATTTGCCACAAAACTTTTGATCGACAATGCCCTGTTTATGCGGAGAAGCAGTTATTTCTCCACTGTGCCTCTTATGTAGCCTTCTGCTTTGTGAGGGGAAAGCATTTACTTCAAAGGAGTAGATAATTCTGGAGTATCTGAACACAACGAAAGTACTATCACTTCATAGCCCTATGCCACAAAATGTACCTGATAATTCATATCATGTTCTTAACTTGCTTAATTTTTCTTACCATTGTTCATTATTATATTTTAAGGAACAGTATACAAAACAAGAAACTTAAGGAGATCCTTGACCTCAGGCACCAACAGTGTAGCAGGCAGAATTCAAGGCAGAGGAATTTGCTGTTGAGAGTTCTTAGAAGGTAGCTAGTTTTGGTAAAATCTTCTCCATCTATGATTGTCTATAAAGTAAAAGATTCAATTAAGTTTCAATTAAGATTCAAGTTTCAATTGCTAATGTTGCCTGGTCTTTTTATTGTGTTAAATATTTTTCTGGCTATTATTTTATGTACTCTAAAATGCCTCAAAACATTTTGTGTCTTTAATCATGTTTTTTTTTCTTTCTCTTGGCATTCTGGGCTGACTTGGTTTTCTTTTTTTTCCCCTCATTATTATATGAGTCTTTTCAAACAGTTTCAGTACTGAAACTGAAAGGAAGAAACAAACCCTAAGTGTAAAGCTCTCTAATGGCAGAATCTCCTATGGTACAACAAAAAGCAGCTTTTGTCTATTATAGATGTGATCATTCTGCAGTAACATTGAGCAAGCTTTTGTCCTACTCTTTATAATCAATTTTTATGCTATATATATCATTGCATAGCACTCATACTTGAGACTAAATGTTTATATATGTTCCAGGCCGATGCAGCTTAAGAAATATATCCACAAGAGCTACTCATGTTCTATGAAATTCTTGGATCGTTTCCTATAGCTAAAGTTATTTAGTGCGTTAAGGAGAGTTTCAGCTAAAAGGAACCACTACAATACAAATTATTTTTAAAACCAGGAAAATGCATACTTTTCCCCCAAGTTTTGTTGAGAAAGCTTGAGCCATGTAAAAAGTAAAAAGTAGTGACTGAACAGGGACTGTGGAGGTATAATTTGTTCTATTAGGCACTGTAAATTCTGTACTTTGAACAAAAAGAGATTGAAAGCAAATCCACATTATTTTCTGAACAGGAGTAAGGAAATGATTGGATTTTCAGCTTACCAGCCAAGCAAAAACACATTATAGATCTATCCAAAAGTGTCTTCATTTTCTCATACAAATTAAAATCCAGGAATAAAATATACTGCTGGCATATGTTTTGTCTTCAAAGCAGTTTGCATTTAGTGAGTTTTTGCATTTCCATTGAAAGTACTTAGAAATAAGGGAGGAAAAATATATATTTTTTCAATTTTCATAAATTGAAATTTCATAAATCTTCATAAATTATCATTTTTAATTGATTGCAAAATATATTCCTATTTAATACTCATGAGTATTCAGCCTTATTGTTTCCTGTTTCCTGTGTTTCCTAAATTAAAAAAGCAAAACAAAACTCAAATAGCTAACTACAGAGCATTCAGACTAGAGAAAGATGTGATGCTTTAGGAAGAGTTAGTCTATTCTTGTCTGAAATGAGATAAAGATTTTCTGATGATCAGCAAGTAGAAAAATAGTTAACAGGTAGACAGAACTACATAAAATCATAGAATTATATTTGGAAACTATCATCACCACCATACATGTAAAAGTGGAAAATATTGCCATTGCTTTTCATTGTTTAAGCTGATTCTGGCTTTAAATTTTATACTATAAAAGGAAACTATGACCAATAAAATTGCATGGAAATAAAACTTGCAAAAACACTGGCTACTTCTTATTTGGACCGATCATTTCTCATTTGGTTCAATCTAAAACAAAATATTCATTCATAATTAAAGTCATATTTTATTGCAAGTGGAATTTTAGGAGCTGCAATATGTTATTGCTAAAGCAAACGTCACTAACAGTTGTAATGTAAATATGTGAATGAAACGATATGCCAAATAGTTTAACTCTTAATTTATTTCCTCTTCAAAGACAGAGATAGAGCTATAAGTCTCCCATATCAAAGATAAAGGGTTGAGGATTTTTAGTTTAAAAAGAAAACAAAATGAATGGAAGCAAGGTATCATCCATATTTAAAATACAAAAATAAAATAAGATGTAAAGGCAATAAACAAAAAATGATGCAAACTAAATCTTTCCAGTGTTTATTTTGAGTTTGTAATGTATATATTTTAATCTTATGTCTCACCTGAAAAGTGATGAAAAGTGACATCACATTTTTAATGACTAGGAATTAATACACCAGAATATATGTTATATAATTAATATTTCCAGAAGGATTAACATTAATGTTTAAGTGTATCAATTTAAGACACATCTGATTGCAGTCTGAAAATGTTGATGAGTATTATAATAAAAGAAGTGGGCTATTTCTAGTTTTTAATGAGAGAAAGAATTTCTTTGAGAGAAAGAATTGGTTTGTAGAGCTTTTTGCTGCTTTTTTGTGTGTTTGCTTGTTTGTTAATTAGAAAAGATTGTAAATGGTAAAAGTTTAAGACGATTTTCTACTCGCATTTAATGGCCACTGATTCCACTGATTTTACAATGTTTAATTTTCCATATATTTCAGTGGGCACTAATAAGTGTAGCATTAAATGGCAAAGTTATTTTAAATTCCACATTTTTAGTAATACTTTTATTATAGAGGCCATCCCTATAGGCATGGGGAGGCGACAGAACAAGTATGTTGGTTTATAAGCATATGTAACGTGGTACATATATAAGTGAAAGCAGGAGGTGAAAATTGTAAGCATTAGATGAGTTTAAGTATGATGCATCTTACTGAAAAAGTATGCATAGACAACCTTAAAAATATCAGGATGTAGATTAGAAACAATAGTCTAAAAATGCTTCAAAACAGCAGTTCATTTGCTGACTTAGTAAAAAGCAGGAACATACTAAACAAAAAACATCATAAAGAATACTTTCTACATACAGATCTCAGTCATACATTTTTCAATGATGATTTTATTCATGCTATGGTAGAATTTCTGTCTTATTTTCCAGACAGATGGACACATACTTTAATAAAGAAACATACCCTAATGCTGACTATGGTTATAAAACTATTATTCCTCTTGCTTTTATGTTCTATTCAAGGAGATTGCTGGTTGCGAAACCATGCCATAAAACAGCCATGTCATAATTCTGTCTTCGGTTTATGAATATTAAGTACTTGTAATTTAGTTTTAATTATGACTCCTTGAAATTCAGATCACAAAAGAAATCCCTTAGAATGACATATTCTGAATAAATATAATAGTGTTAATGAATTCGCTCTAGCACAAATCTACATATCAGTTTCTGATTTTCAAGAGCATGGATTCAATTATGATCACGTTGATGATGCCTAACTTTAACATTGAATTTTACTGGATTTATTCTGTTGTTCTAATACACTGTGTTGTAGAATTCAAGGAATAAAGATGCTTAAGCATGTAAAATCAGTTGCATATATGAAGTGAGAAAGCACAAACATATTGGCATCATTCATTTTACATTTGTGAAGAAGACTTTGAAACAGAATTTTCCTTCCAGAGGAAAACCTCTCATTGACTTAGACACAGGCACAATTTCATATACAGGAACAAAAGAAAAACAAAAAGAAAAAGAAGAAGAAAAAAGAAAAACAGGGCAGAAATCTTTACTTTAGTTTACTTTTCTAATGACTTTCCCAGTAGAACTAAATTAAAATACAATTTTCCTCGGAGAACAGAAGTATGTTAAATTTCACTGAAGTGAGAGGTCTGATGACAGTCAACATCCATGAGCACTCATAAACAAATAAATGTAGCATGTGACTTCCACTATGTAGCTTACATCAATTTATCTCAACAAACATCAGTATCTTGCAATACACAGCAGAAAAATGGACGAGACAAGCATAAATAAATAAGAACTATGTCTCTCGTGAAAGAGTAAAAAGTTTTCCCTAGATTTTGACAGTTTCTCTGACACCAACAGAATTTGAGTGGCTCAAGAGCAATGTCTGTTTAAACATAAGGCAATGCTGATCTGCATGTATTTGTGGATCAAATTTAATGGCTTGCACAGCTGCAGTTCAGTCTTTCATTTTTATGGCTCTAAGTTATTAAAACTCCTTTCCTTTGTGGATTCACCTAAAATGTGGTTCATTTGGTTAAATGATTTTTTTTTCAGAATCTGAACAGTTAATTCATTTTGTTTTAAAAATACTTTCAAGAAAATTTAATGTTGTCAAAAAGCCTCAATACTCTGCAGTATGATCATAATACATTTATCATAGAATTTTGATCAGAACACACTATTTCTGACAATGATAGTTTATCAAAAACTACACCAAAATAGCTTTGTATGAGAAAGTTGTTAAAACAGAAAGTCAGTGTCTTATGACAACAAAGTTAACCTGGCTAGATCACTCTTCCAGTTTGGCATCCCACATTTCAGGGGGATGGATATCTCCATCCCTATGCAATGCGCTCTAGGTGTCCCTGCTTGAGCAGGGGGGTTGAATTAGATAATCTTTAGAAGACCCTTCCAACCTCAACCATTCCGTGATTCTGTGCAGTGTATGATGCACACGGACTCCGGTATAATGAAACAGAGACATTTTATTAAGCATCAGGTACAACTTATATACTGTACTAAACTGGATATAATTCCTTATTTGCAAAAAGCATGCGAAGTGCAATTACTAAATAAGCCAATAGTATAAAGAATTACATCAAAATTAGCTAATAAGCTTATTAATCATGCGCCAGCCGTGCGGTTGCAGTTTTCTTCTTTTTCTTGCTTTGTTCCTTATCTGTTGATAAGGAACAAGCGTAGCCCCCTCCAGGCGCTTTACTAGGCCTGCAACATATAGAGAGTCAGTCACAATGTTAAGGTTTGCCATTGCAAATTTTTGAAACGTCATGATTACAGCTACTAGCTCCACCACCTGTGTCGAATCCGGTACCTCCATTTGCACCTCTGTCTGCCATTCCTTACCTGTCGAGGTTTTCCAGGCAATAGCTGCCTTGTTAGTTCATCCAGATCCATCTGTAAAGACAGTAATATCTGAGATGGGAGTCTGTTGCCAAAGAGATCTTGATAGTAAGGGAATCTGGAGTATTGTGTCCAGTTCTGGGCTCCACAGTACAAGAGGGATGTGGAGCTGCTGGAGAGAGTCCAGCGCAGGGCCACAAGGATGATCAGGGGCCTGGAACATCTGCCCTATGAGGCACATGAACTTAAGGAAAAATTTCTTAACAGTGAGGGTGACAGAGCACTGGAACAGGCTGCCCAGAGAGGTTGTGGAGTCTCCTTCTCTGGAGATCTTCAAAACCCGCTTGGATGCAGTCCTGTGCCACGTGCTCTAGGTGACCCTGCGTGTGCAGGGGGGTTGGACTAGATGACCTCTAGAGGTCCCTTCCAACCTTAAGCATTCTATGATTCTATGATTCTATGAATGTTTGGAAACTCGAACCACATCCTGTGTGGAGGATAGTGAATGTTTATCTGTCCTGCAAAATCTGCTAAAGCTACTTGCATAGGCAAATGTTCAGCTAATAGCCACTGCAGGTTCTTCTTTGTCGCAGGGAGGTAAATGGCTCTCGGCTCTCGGGATCATTCAACGTTGGAAGGTGGGCTCTCCCTCTTCGGATTAAATGCGCATACTGCTCTGCTATGGTGATAATTGTTTTTGATTGCCCATGTGGTAAAAAGATCCATTCCAGTACTCGAAGCAGGTCTGCCATCGATACATTGCATCAAGGCAGCAAACGGCTGGTAACTGTTAGGTATAATAAATAATAAAGTCAATTTCTACTTCCTCCCGGATTCTATAACTTTGTCTTTTCTCAATTGCATGTGCTACCTCTACTAAGGCCTGCTGACTTTCCTCCGTCAGTTGCCGTGAGGAGTTTAAATCCGGATCCCATTGAAGGTGCAAGAAGAGGGGTCGTAATTCCTCATTTGTGAGGCCGATCTCTGGCCGAATCCAATTTATGGCTCCTAACAGCCTTTGTAAATCACTGAGTGTTCTTATTGGCCCAGTTCCAATTTTTACTCGCTGAGGCCGAACTTCACCATCTGTTATCCTCCATCCTAAATAATTCCAGGGGCTTACTTGCTGTAATTTTCTTTTGCAATTTGCAATCCAGCTACAATTACTGCAGACTGTATTTGTTCAGAAACTTGCTCGACTGCTTTCAGTGATGATCTGCTAATTAAAATGTCATCCATATAATGATAGATTGACATGTCTGGATTTCTCTGCCTAATTGGCTGCAACATTCTTGCCACTGTCATCTGACAATGTTATCTGACAATTCTGTCATGTCATTACTGTCCCAGGTATCTAGCCAATTACAACCAAAGGGAAGCTTAAAAAAAAAAAGCTTAAAAATTAGCCAAGGTAACAAAACGCTAAAACATTATATTTCTTTACAATAATTTAAGCTGATCTTTATGGTTCTTTAAATTGGAATTGAAAGATTACACAATAATATTGGAAGATGAATCATTTTAAAGGAATTTAATTTTACACAAAACAATAGCAGCTTTCACTAAATACATTTTTTAAAATCTTATTGCTGAGACTGACCTTTTATTTTGGAAGAGATTTTTTCTCATGTTAATTACGAATAATAGCCACTTGTATCTGAAATGAGAAAAATGACATTTTGTTAAAATGATTTTTTAAAACATTTTTTCTTTAAAAGTTTCAGCAATTAAGCAGAACTAAAATCATTTACAAATGAAAATTGTGGCTTAGTAACAAAAGTGTGTTATTAAATTATGCCCAAGGGGAAAATGTACTGACAGAGAAATACCAGCAGACAATTACATCTCTTATGTCCAAGAAAGCCAGGCTTCCATAGACTGTAGGTGAAAAAAGAATGGGAGAAAGAATCATTATAGACTTCATAAATAAAATAGTTCTATAATACTAATAAAATAGGAAAGTATTAATATGCCATTTTCTGATCTTGCAGAATTCCATTTTGCTATGCAATCTACTATTAATTATGCTATTTATGCTATTTCAATCTACTAATCTATGCATCTTTCAGTCAAGCATCATATTGTACAAGAGAATTTGAAAGCCAGAACACATAATGCTATTAAAAATTTGTGATCATTGCTTTCGGACCTGAATTGTTCGCAAGGACTGGTTTCCTATTACAACTACCTTAATTCTCTATTTCCACCTTAAAGGATAAAAAAGAAGTGGAGAACATTAAGACATGAAATAAAAATATGGAATAAGCCTCAAGACCTATTTCTTGCTACTTCCACAGAAATAGCTGCCAGAGCTACTGCATGGATGACACAAAAAGGGACAGCTCTGTGACATAGTACAACTTTTAACTATTACTCTTACAGTGATCACCTTCGTAATTATCTTTTTATTTTTTTTTAATTACCCCTATAAAAATGCCCTCGAAAGCTCTTCCTGGTTGCACAATGTATCTCCAAAGTATCCTATATTCCAATAATTCTTGTAGGAAGGCTACATTCAGCTAAACCTATCTTACACTGCAGTTTCCTGACAGATGCTCAAACCACAGTTATTCTCAAGGTCAGGTTATTCTGTCAGTTTCAGGCATTGGGAAATGTATCATATCTGATTGAAGAACTTATTTTATTACATTGTTCTCAGCTCTAGAGGTTTATTGCTGTAGTGCAGACACACACTTTCCCCAAATCACTTATCCATTACTGTAACTATTTCAGAACTGCAATCTCTTTGAATTCAAAGGCACAAGATCTCTTTTCCTGAAATACATAATTTCTTCACCCAGTCTTTTTTCAGTTAATGTAACCAGAAAAGGAACTTCTAAATGCATTTAGCCAAATGGCTGCCCAGAGAGGTTGTGGAGTCTCCTTCTCTGGAGATCTTCAAAACCCGCTTGGACGCAGTCCTGTGCCACGTGCTCTAGGTGACCCTGCGTGTGCAGGGGGGTTGGACTAGATGATTTCTAGAGGTCCCTTCCAACCCTAAGCATTCTACGATTCTATGATTCTATGAAATAATGTGCCATTTTGAAAGCAAATGTTTGCTTTTAATTTATTAGCACATGCTGGTGTAAAAATGAAAGAGGAAAAATAAATCAATTAGTTAGAAATATTTACACATTTTTCCCAAGCATGTTAGGTATTCAGATATTGTCATGGTGTATTGGAGATGGAAATTTCTGTGATCTGTAGAGTCATAAAAATCTCCTGTGAGAAGAAGAGGCCAGACCTTGGGAAAGAAGATGTTTGACTGCCTAGGCTGAGTGATAAGGAGCACGGATGCAGCTGCTCAGCCCGGTTCACAGGCAGCCTCCCCTGGAAACCTGTTGAAGGCATCCGCTCGGCTTTTAGCCAACTTAACCACCCCCCCCCCGGCCTGCCTCCTGGATCGTACTGACCCTACGTGCCAGGATTGCACCGGTCATAAAAGTGGACAGTGTGGAGAGAGTTGGGCGGAGAAGAAACTCCTGACTTTGAGACCTATGCTGTCTCCATGGGAGCCGATCAGCAACTCTCTCTCTCTGATCTGCCAGCTCGAGAGGATCTTCGGGTCCAGATCGGCAGGTATCATCTCGTGAGTAGTTATCCATACTTGACTTATTTTATGTGCTTTCACCTGAATAAATGCTTGACGTAGTCACCTCATTCTGGCATGATTATTGCCGAATCCTGAGGCCATCCGGAACACATGGTTAAAACTGCTCTGAACTGCTGTCACTATGTTGAATATTTGCAGCTTATGAATAAAATCTTAAATATTTCTATATTAATGGGGCCAATATTGTCAGACAGCATCATCCAGTAGCATAATTTAAGCTTGTTTTTAGTGATTTAGCTATTTAGAATATGAGCATGCCTCACAAACAGAAGTTTTATTACTGAAATGAATAAAATAATTATTTTAATTGTACCATCTTTTTATTTAGTTAATTTGCAATTTTCAATGAAAAGGTACTCAGCCAAAGAGTGTTCTTTGTGTAAATGAACTGAAAGAAATCAAACTGGGTTGTTGATTTGTTTTCTTTTTTAATGTAATCTTTTAGAGAGAGCTCATCTAATGAGTCAGAGAACTTAGTCATGTCTGTGATGGCAAGATTTCATCAAAGAACAGGGATCTAACAAAAAGGTCTTTGACTAAATTGAGTTTTTGGGTTGCAGACTGTTTGCTGTTGCTGTTTCCAGTCTGAACTTTGCAAATCTTGCCTTGAGCAGCAGTTTGCAATTCCCATAAACAGTCTGTGTGCTCACAGTGCAGCCTTTCCTGTATTGGCTCATTCAATGCACAGCTGCTCAGCTATTGACAAAAAAAAAAAAAAAAAAACTGAAAAATAGCCCCAAAACTACTGTAACATCTTTTCCCCGATTGTCAGTTCATCATAGGATTGATTTTAGCTGCAGGCAGTTCTTTTCAGTTGCATTCTGCTGAGCTGTCTGCATGAGGTGCTACTTAATATGTCTTTTAGCCATGCTGTTATCTATGGACTACAACATCCTCTTTATACGGACTACAGGAAATCTGAGACTGCACCATCACAGTGAGACATAACGCATAAAAGTAACTTATATGTAGACATAAGAAAGCTGTTTATACATTGCTAAGATTTTATTTCTGCTAGCACTTGCTATGGGTTGATTTGCTTTAGCTGGTCATTGTGGATATGGGCCCAATTTATCGTCTCTTCATGGTCATACTTCCCAGATTTTTGTTGTCTTTTTGGTTGTTGTTATTGGTTTTATTTTAAACAGTCTTCATGTAATTGTTGGGGTTTATTGAGCCCAACCAGAATTTCAAGACACAAAGATTAAAAATATATATATATCCATTTCCCTCCTTCCTTCCAAGGACTTGTTTTCCACCACTACCTTCCAATTTTTTCCCCTTGCTTTCTAGTTGTTTGGTCTTCAGGAACCCTCTGAAGCTTGCAACTTGGCAAAACAGCCCTGTGTTCTGTTCAGCCCAAACTGGACACATAGTCTAAAGGCTGTATTCAGCATCGTCAGGTTCTTTCTCTTCCTTTCTTCCAAAGAGGTTGTTACTTTCTATTTTTCTTGCATATATGTGCATTGGATACAAATATGAACACTTAATTAGGAACAAAATACAAATAATTTATGTTTTGATTTTATTTACATAGCTGTTAAGAAAAAAAAAGACATTGAGGTTGAAAATACACTGTAGTTGTAGTAATTCCTCCTGTCTCCCAAAGACCTCTCCTTCATGTTAAAACTTACTGAGACCCAGTGGACAATAAATCTCCTTTTCAGGGATTTGTCTCATGTCCAAAGTATGCCTGCAACAGTATAAATCCCACAGGAATTATGTGAGACTACGAAGCTGATAAATCCTAGACCAGAGAAAGCTGAATTTTGGGGCTTTCTGCCTTTTCGCACCATTCCTGCTTGCCTCAATATTTGGGCATTTGCATAAGCAAGGAAGATTACACAGTTCAGGGAGATTTTGTTAGCTTCAGACTGCATTATGAACATAAAGGTGAGGAAGGAAAAGTAGTTTTGAAAGAATGTATCATACAATCATGCCACCTAAAAGGGCCAATTAAGAGACCAATTTTTCACCCTGGTTCCAGTCAGAGTTATAATTTGGAATATTTGAAATATTCCTGCCACCTGCCAAGCGAATCTGTTGATTGCACTGTGTGCTTGTGGAGGATTCAAAAGGAGATGTCGACATTCCTATTTGCATTTTGTCTTTTTTTTTTGTCATACAATTTTCAAATGTCCTTTCTATTGCGAATGATCATATATATTAGATTAGGTTACTACAGTGCATTCTGATTACTCCTTCACTGTGCAGCTGTTCCAAAAAGTGTCCTTTTTTTTTTTTTAAGCTTACTCCTGCAGGCAGAAGATGTATCCCGGGGGCGGGAGGAGAAACTCCTCACTCTGAGGCCTACGCTGTCTCCGTGGAAGCCGGTCAGGAACTCTCTCTCTCTGATCTGCCAGCTCTAGAGGATCTTCGGGTCCAGATCGGCAGGTATCACCTCGTGAGTAGTTATCTATACTTTGTGCTTTCACCTGAATAAATGCTGGATGTAGTCACCTCATTCTGGCGTGATTATTGCCAAATCCTGAGCCCATCCAGAACAGATGTACACTTGCAAGGCTCACAGCTAACATGTGACATGCAACAGGAGCAAGGTGTATTTTGGACAAGTGTTCTGATTCTCTGAAGAACAAAGAATCGTGTTTGTCTGAGAATAGACAATTTGGTTGAGTTGAAAAACTTTCCTGGAAACAAAACACATTTAATATTGCCATTCACTGAAAAAGGAATGACAGAATGGGAAATTCCAGATAAGACACATAGCGTGTCTTACTGTGGTTTTCTTCTAAGAAATATAAATCAGGATAGTTCATCTGTTAGTGGATATTGTACCAAATGGCCCGTAAAGTGATCTTCAGTTCCCTTAAAACTGCACATTTAAGATACACAAATGAAAAGATATCTTTTTTTTCACAATGAATTAATAGAATTAAGAAAAAAATCAAAATCAAAACCCATTTTTTGAGAAACATGCAAACTGTGTCAATTTCAGTTTAACATGAACATCTCTGTGAGATGTGAGAAGCTCTCCTGCGAGAGCTTTTCCACCAGACATTCACTTTGATGGCAACATCTCAGAGGCTTTGAATACACACAAGTGCATATCTATCATTACATGAATGCAATATATAATTATCATTCAGTTCAATTATCATTCATTTGCTGTGACGAATGAGCTCCTTCCCCAACTCATCCTGACTTCTCACAGGTAGCCCTGTTCAGGTGTTAACTACCACATTATCTGATCCTGGTAGTTGCCTCCCTGATTTCTTCCCCCACCCAGACATTAACCATCAATAGCAGTCCTGATGGCCCTATCCTGATGGGGAGATAAGGCTAACTGTGAGTACACCAGCCAACAGTCATTTCTGAATTGAAAGAATGACTATCAGTCAATCATCTTATCCTATAAATATGGGGACAGCCCAAGAGCCCATTGAGCTCTCCTTGCATGGCAGCGAGCTGCATGCCAGGATCTCCCCTTGAGCAGGGATGCCTCTCAAGGATACTCCTCAAGGTTAAGAGATCCTTCCCACTACAGATTCATGGCAAGTGACTATAGTGTGCCTTTTCTTTTTGAACTTGTAAACCTTACTTTGTAACTGTGCACAAATTCCTTAGACATAAACCGTTGACCAGGTCTGGGACTAGGACTGGATCCAGCCGCACCCAGACTCCTCTCAGAAGGAGTTTGGAAACCAAGGGGGTCCAGTCTGAACCTCGTGACCCAACGGGAGGGTGTCCTTGATAATTCTGTGTGTATCTATCTCAAAACTCCATGCAGAAACTAATAAGTGGCCTTGCAATAGAATCTCGTGAAATCATTGTCATTACCAATAAAACCTATTCCTATTTCTTTCCTGCGAGTGAAGTGCATTGTGTCACTCACCTCCACCACCACTCGTTCCGTGACATTTGCTTTTAAGGCTATATTACTGTTCCGGATGGGCTCAGGATTCGTCAATAATCACGCCAGAACGAGGTGACTACATCAAGCATTTATTCAGGTGAAAGCACATAAAATAAGCCAAGTATGGATAACTGCTCACGAGGCGATACCTGCCGACCAGGGGGCAGACAAACTCCGCCTCTAGTTGCTCAACTCTCCCCCCACCAGGTGCGCAGGCGCGCATGCCAGTCTGGGGTCCCAGCCTTCAATTCGGGGGCCCTGCCTTCCTCCTCTTCTTCCTCATTTCTGGGTGTTTGACCTCCAAAGCTAGTTTGGAGGATGTCTGCGGTTAAGTTGGCTACAAGCCCAGCTGAGCAGCCGGCTTCAACAGGTTTCCGGGGCAGCTGCCTGTGAACTGGGCTGAGCAGCTGCATCCCTGCTCCTTATCGCTCAGCCTAGGGAGGCAAACATCTTCTTTCCCAAGGTCTGGCCTCTTCTTCTCACAGGAGATTTTTATGACTCTACAGATCACAGAAATTTCCGTCTCCAATACCATTACCGAGGTTACCAGAAGGGTTGGTAGACAGTGACATTATAAATTGCTCCAATATGAATCAAATATTTGCCCATTCCAATTCTCACTTGACATCAGCAGACAGACCAATCAGGAATTATAATGGTATAGTAAATTAACATGATTAATTATGCATGCAAAAGAAGCTTTCTATTTTCTATTGAAAAGGACCTTGGCCAATTGGCTTCAGAAATCATTTTGTTTATAGGCTAAATTCAGAGGGAATACACCAGATATAAGTTTTCTAGAAATATCGGTGCAAATGGATTTACTTGGCTTGCAAATATAGTACAAATTAAGAGTCTTACATCCAGAAATTATCTGCTTTTCACACCAGAATTTTTTTTCTTTTAAGAACTTTAGGCCTAGGTTTAGATTTCATTGAGAACTTATAAGAATCTAGATAACAAAATACTATCAATCAGATGGGCCCATCCATTTTTTTTTCTTCAAAATAAGTTATAATGAAAATATTAAAAGGCTGAGAATCAGTTTGAAGAGATCTTTGAAACTGAGATAATTTAAAATAAAATACAAAAAGCATTGTAGCCACATATTTTCTCATATCTTCTCTTTCACATATCTTCTCTTATTTTCAAAGAAAATAAGATTTCCTTCGGAGTATCTATCTTCATTTTGCACGTGTTGTGCATCAGAGAAGTGCCTGCCCTTTCTAGATCTTAGAAAGATAGAATGTTTTCTCAAATCTTTATCGTCTCTAGAGTGCTGCAGGGTTTTCTTAGAAGATGACATCACTCCTACTGTCAAGAAAAATGCTTGACGTGAGAAAATGCTGCTTCACTCTCAGATCATGCAGATGGTGTGATCACCAAAAGCAGGAGCTGCTTCCAGGCTCTGCCCTTATGGTTAGTTGGCAAAGTTTAGCCTATGGTCACAGGAGATGTGCAGCACAGCATGGGCCTGCACCTACCTGGGTCTGCTGCTACTTGAATCGCTAACACCTCCATAATCTTTGAACCTACCATTTTATTTCTATATTACAATGTTCACACAAACTAATTCATTTTGTGAGTATAATTAGGTTAAAGATGTTAATTTATTCTGCTGAGTTTAAAAGACAGCACTATTATACTATAATAGAGGAAAGAAAAATGAGGAAGATTAAAAAAAAACACACAAAAAGAAGGAAGAATACTTTTGAAAAAAAGTTGGAGATTTATCTTTTAAATTATCTATTTCGTTATTATTTTACAGAAAATCATCACATTATTAACTGCCAGAAAATTACAGAAAGGTGTGGGTTTGCTTTTTTTAACAATGGTTTCATGTCAAACCAACAAATGATTCGATCCTATCGCTCCAACTCTTCAGAATCTCCTCTGTGCCAGCTCAAGAAAATCATTCAAAGACCGTGCAAGTTTCCATGCTTAATTGAAATTCCAAATCATTCAAAACTCTCTTTGACTTTAGACAAGTGTTGAGCGGACCTTTGAGTATTAGTACTGACAAACACATGACCCCAAATGCCAATATACATTCATGAACTTCTGTTAGGCTTGAAGCCACACTCAGCATTTGAGTTTCTGCTTTGACAATTATACTGATTTTTGATGGTACCTTTCTTTACCCACTACCATTTTTCTTTGTATTTTTATCAGACTTTTAGCCAGAGCTAGTTTTGTTTTGAAGGATATGTAGTGATATGCATATGCAGTCACATGTGGAGAAGCATATGGCTTCATATGGATTAAACAAATTCCAAACTTTTACTGTAATAAGATTTGATATTAGTGGATTTTCTTTCCATTAACTTGTTCATATACAAATCACTCTTAAGCAATTCTTAATCAGGTAAACAAGATGCAATGTTACTTGTTTCTTGGAGAAAGAAAAATTTCTCTAATGACTTTGATCACATCTCGTTTTTCTCTAAAGTACCATCAGACTATTCTGTCTCAGACAATGTTTGATTTATCCTAGGATAGCACAACCAACATCACTACATGCCTAATATAATGAAATGCAAAATAGTTACAGTTTACTAGACCTTGTGTAATTATTTTTAAGTAGCTAATTTATGTGCATTCTTTCCTGTAAACATCTCCATATGTAAGATAAGAATTTGTATATTCTAAATTATGTAAACTGCCAGTTTATGCATTAATGTAAATCTGACATGAGCATTAGTTTACAAAACTCACAATTTTAAAAGGCAGTGAATTGCTTTTGCTATCATATAGGCCCCTAAGTTGTCATTTTGAAATGTTTATGCACTCACAGATCAAGATTATTTTGCATCACCATTAGCAATTACTTTTTTTTTTATAACTCTACAACATCTTAAATCTTGCCATCAATGTATATCTTTGAAAAAGGTGTTTGGGGAGCAGCAAAGGGTAGTCATAGGATTATTTAGAACATTTTTGCATAGGATAATAGTTATGCTCTTTAAGGTAATTTTCATTGTGTGTTGTAGGTAATTAGGGTCCGGCAGCCGGAAGATATCGCGCTGTACGGAAAGATAGGGCCCCTAATAGCCAATAGCGTTTAGTTTATGATGTAAGCAGACGGATGTGACGTTGTAAACCTTAGCTATATAACACTGTGTTACCCATCAATAAACGCCATTTGCCGTCTACCACATTGGTGCCAGCGAGCTGATGGCCCGAGCGGCCTGGGGGTGGTCGCCGTGCCAGGTCGCCTGAACCAGGTCGCCACGCCATTTGAAAGGCAACAATTGTGTGGTTCCTATATACCATAGGGGTGTGGTGGAGTCCTTGCAGCAGTCTAACTCTCTTTTTACTAAAGAGTATTTGGGAAAAACAGCACTGAAAATAAAATTGCTTCTTTCTAGTTTAGTTATTTTGAAGAGAACAGAAAATTTTGCATTTCCCTGCACAAAATTTTATCATGCAGCTTTTTTAGCTTCCTATTTATCAATAAAAAATGTTTATTCACTGTGTTGATACACTGTGCAGGAATGTGTTGCTTCTGTCTTTTGCATTACTTCATATTAAATATTTGACATTGATTTTAAATGGGGAGAGCTATATGATCTGATAATATAAATCATAGTATGCATTGTTTGCTATGGAAGTGACTTCATCATCTTTTAGTTTAAACTCTGTAACTAGAAACATATTAAAACATGACTGTATGTTCATTTTTGTGCTTATTCATTCTTACGGATATTTATCTCTGCTTGATGTTATAGAAATCACCTATGTAAATAAGAAAAAGTAACTAGCTATACTAATCAAAAATGTTGAACGCACAGAAAAAGAGTGAAACAAAGTTAGAGGCGCATGTTATATAGTATTCTACAGTAATCATCAACATTTTGAAGCAAGAGTAGATATAGATTTTAAGCAAAAGAGTTATTTTAAGCTGATAGAGGTAAAGTTTAAGCTTTTTCGTAGATTTGATCCTACCGCAACTCATAAAAGCTATAGTGTTCCATCACAATATCTTGATAGTAATAGCTTTAATTCAGGATACTTTAAATGAGAAATTCAAAATCATCTAGACGAATTTTAGCTAAACAACTCTGTTACAACTTTGTTGTTTCCACAAACTTTTATTCTATATTTTTATTATATTGCATATCACACTAACATTATTAAAATTGCATCACCTTATTTAATATTCCATACTCCATTCCATTCTCATTCCATACTCATTAATATTTAATAGTCTGCCCTGCTCATAGGAGGAACTCTGTGGGGCAGAATGTTATGGCAGATTCACAGAATTAAAAAAGGGCTCTTTGGCAGATTTATATTCTTTAAATTCACAGGACATTATGAGCATATTGTGCAACCTGATCATCACATAGGAAAAATTCCTTTAAAGAAAAAAAATCTAATCTGTTTTTAGACATTTTATTCTGATCTTACTAACCTTGGAGGTAATGTAAAGTTTTGTATAATTGATTTAAAAGTTTTGAATAACTCAATAATTATTTTCCGAAGTCACTTCAGGAACTATTTTCAATGCCTTTCAAGATGTAAAATGGTGAATAACCTGTATTTTAAGTACTCCTCAATACCCATAAAAAAAAATCCTGATTCATGGTAGTGAGCACTCAGATTAACTGCTTAGCTTCTTTAAAGTTTTAACTTATAGGAGAAGAAATATACCAGATGATTGATTCAAGAAAGCCAGAAAAATATCATTTTGTAATCCTTTTGTTTTGTGTTATCATTTTTTTGGTTCATCATTTTGATTCAGTGCAATCTTTCTGGTATGAAAAGTCTTCATTAAAAATATTCTAATTATAGTTATATTTATTGCAATAGTAAACTATTATTTTCATTGGTGGGGTCAGAAAAATGGCTTTAGTACTGTACTATAAAGACCTGAGATATAGTTGAAGATTCAATGGAAGAGTCACCCTTCAGAAAGCTCATAGTCAATTGCTGAGGAATTTAATGTTTAAGAAGTCAGAAAATGAATATTCACTTTGACTGAATAAGGAGTGATTCAGGCTTCCTTTTTCCAGCACTTCCTGTCTCTGGTCTGGCAAGGGACAGTATTGCTCTCAAGATACAGTTGTTCTGCTTAAATATAAGAAGAGAAGACCCACAAACCCTATTAAAGCATTGTAGTTTTTTGTTAGGGAAATGTAATAGTCCTATAGCAAAATACCATATGAAATAACTTTATCATATTTGGCTCTCGCATTTTCTTTTCTTTTTTTTTCCTTTTTTTTTTTTTTGCTATTATCTAAAATTTTACGAGGAATTTATATTTTATTAAGCAGACTTATTCTGAAAACTTGTCCTCACATTGTTATTTTGGATTTTTAAAAAATCATCAAATAAACACAATAATAATTTAAATATACTGCATTGAATTTGTAACATAACTATATGTGCATAGATATGCACTATATTTCTTATTTATATTTATAATAACATTAGCATTCTCTTTATAGTAGAAATATGAAGAACTACCTCTGATTATATAAATTTGTTTTCATATTTTAAATGTTAGTAGCTTTTCAGTCTTAATATCATTCAAAAGATAACTACTTCAAAGCAGAATAACATCCCCTAGCTGTGCAATGAAGAATGATCCTGCTACTTTTTACTCAGTATTAAAAATGATCAGGAACCTAAACAAGTGTTATAAAACTAGACCTTCATGTAGCTACTGTTAAAGTGACTTCATCAAGAAGGCTGAATAGAATATGGACTGAGCATGGGCAGTAAAAATATGGTCTTTTCTAACAAGCATTAGATGAGGACTAAACAGATATAACTCATAGGAAAATATGTAGCATCATTATGATTTCAAGCTATTCATATTTAACTAGTAGTCCATTATTAGCTTTCAATCAGCTAAATAAATATTTATTTCAAAGGGAAAGTAATAAGAAGGGGCTCTTTTGGGGAGCATTGAAAAAAACCTATAAGATAGTTGCCACAGTAACTATGACGGTCCACACCAATATCATTTCAGAGCTCTTGAATTTATTTGTTTATGCCTGCAGCTTTGCCATGTCATAAACCTTTGCAACTGAGTTGAAGTTTATATGTCATGGTTTTTTCACTGCCAAATCTAGATCTGACCAGGTAGCTTTAAAGGGAAAATGTTCATAGCTGGGGAAAAAAAAAAAAAAAAAGACTTACTGTCAAGTTTACATCTACGAAGAGATGGATGCAAAAATGAATTTCCAGTCCTCGGAGTATAAGATTTTAGGTTACCTGATAGGCTTAGGAAAAATCTGCAATGGCTTATTTTAAACTTCATGTAGTGGCTCTCTTATTTTACCCGTGAGTCAAAGTTTTTTTTAAAAAAAATCACTACTTTGGGACTCAGATTGCTTTAGAATGCAAAAACATGGAATGCAAAAACAGCAATATTTTATCAAAGTTTGTCCAAGTAAAACATAGATACTACAAATCTTTCTAAAGTCTGCAAAATCTCAAAACTAAACTCTGATTTATTATTTGGAGATAGAAAGAGATTAAAAGAGAGAGCCCAGTTGAATCAAATCCAACAACTATATGCATTTAATATTTTTACCATTGGAAAACAAGAAAGTATTCAAATTATAGAATCAGAAACAAGCACAGTCAGGATTTGATTGCAAAGGAAGTCACTTTGGTAGGTAGGATGAAATGGTGCCTGGTTTGTTGTTGAAAAGACAGTAGCAATGAAAGTTAGCATTCTACTCAAAGCAATTCATACTCATAGCTTTACATCTCCTATCTTTCCTTCTTCTAATAGAGCCCCAAAGCATGACATACTATTCAGACTGCATTGCACAAAAGACGTGTCCCATTTATTTCCCATTTTCTCTCAAAAAGAATTAAAAATCTTTAATTGCTCAAGAACTCAGAGTTAATTCATCTATTCAGAATGCCTGACAAAATGATGGTTTGCCAAGAGAAGAACAATTTGTTCAAATTGCTATGTTAAAAGACATCACACTTTATTCCATGAGATGATGCTGTTTATTTGGGGAGGATCTTAGCATTTCTTTCTGAGCATTATTGTGATCATATGCAATAATCATATTGCCCAGTGTTTCTGTGGTTTTCATGGCTACGTGTAACATCGGTCAGTGTTGTACCAATTCTAAACAAAGGAAGCTGTAGTATCTGTGAAAATGTTGCAGTTTGAAAGCT